>CM069911.1:88000053-88229536 GCA_036172215.1 Camellia granthamiana | reverse complement strand
GTCCGATGTTTATACCACCCTGTTGTTTAGAAATATTGGGTTGTGTGCCTGATGTTTATACCACCCCTTTGGTTAGAAGTGTTTGGGACGTGTGTCCGATGCTTATACCACCCTGTTAGTTAGAAACATTGGATTGTGTGCCCGATGTTTATACCACCCTTCTGGTTAGAAGCGTTTGGACGTGTGTCCGACGTTTATACCACCCTTTTGGTTAGAAACATTGGGTTGTGTGCCCGATGTCTATACCACTCCCCCCCGGTTAGAAGCGTTTGGAACGTAGTTCGACGCTTATACCACCTTGTTTTGGTTAGAAACATTGGGACGTGCTCCAATGATTATACCACCCTCCGGTGTTTGCACTGCTCCATTTTTCTTCTCGCGTGTGGCGTGTTAGGATGCTTTGGTTAAATGCATCTAGACGGATCCCGATGCTTATACCGCTCGTTGTTTCGATTGCATACTAGTTGGATGTGTTTCACCAGTTATTCTTGTTCTCTGTGGCTTGGAACCTTAGGATGTGTCCTTAGGTTCGCACCACTTCTCTCCTCGCGTGTGCCACACGTTGGGATCTTGTTTGCCGCCTCGGATGCGCTCGACGTCGGTTGTGTTTCTTTGCCTTTTCTACGTGGGGCGCAGTTAAGATTGCATAATTTTCTTACATCCTTTCTGCATGAAATGTAGTTTGGTTCATGTTAACTTGCTTATGTACGAGTTTACTGTAGCATTTCTTTGCATAACATTTGCATCTAGATGTTTCATTACAGCTCTCATTACATGATCATAAGTTATGTTCGGCATCATGCATATCATTTGCATCTTGCCCCTGCCTGCGGTGCATCTATATTGTTATATTGAATGTTTGTCTAAGTCTTCGGCCTTGTCAAAAATGAGTCGTCTCTAGGCTTTGACATTCACTCCCGTCATTTCATGACTTCCGAGTTCTGTCAAAGAGGGACAACTGTAGACACCCCATTTTTGACCGTCCTCAAGACTTGGATGTTCTTGCAGGTACATCCAGTGACAGGTTTGATTGCTTGTCAAGCGCTCAAACTTCGCGGCGGAGCGCCCTAGGTTTAATCTTTCCAAACTGCGTTAGTTTTATCTCATTTTTGGACCATGTTTTGGTCCTTTGGGCATGTTGCTTTTGGAGCACTGCCGGCCATGGTGGGGCACTACCAGCCATGGACTTTGGCCTGCCGGCCATTGATGTGCCCTGCAGGCCATCAGCCACCGGTTTTTCAGTAGATATTTTGTGATATTTTTTGACAGCTGTTTGCACAGATTGGTGCATGTGCTTGCACGTGGATGGTTCGATCTTTGCAAGAGGATTTTGTATCTTCTATATATAGAGGCCTTCCTCTTGCATGCAAAGGGGTTGACAAAATTTTGTGAGCAAAATTTCTCTCTCTCTCTCTCTCTCTCTCTCTCTCTAGAATCCTCTCTCTCTTCCTATATTGTGCTTGAAAGTGAGTTTTCTCTACACATTTGCACTAAGACCCTTAGCCAAACACCTTGACCTTGGAGCTGAGGTGCCTTAAAGCTTGTTTTGATGTCTTAATCTTGGTTTTGGCTCAGAGTTGTGGCTGTTTTGTTGCTGTGCTTCAAAGGTAAAGCTTACATCTTTTAAAGCTTTGTATAGGTTGGTTGCTTGGCCACCTCTTTACACTACTTTGACCTGGTTTTTAACCATAAAAAACTCTGTTTTTAAGGTTCTAAAATAGTGGTTTGAGCCTTGTTGAGTTGGGGGGGTTGCCTCCTCTTTTGCTCTTTGGCTTGTGAAGCCTTTTGCGCCTCTTTTCAAGTTTTTAAAACAATCTTTTCTTGGCCGTTTAACCATTGAATTCCAGAGGAATTTCAGTGGTAAAAACTTGGTTTTGAGGTCCAAAATAGGAGGGGGTGGCCTCCCCTCCTTATGTCTTGTTGCATGTGTAGATGGCCTAGCATGTGAGCATGTTTTTCTACCTATTTGTGACTTGATCTCAGCATGTTTTTGCCACTGATTTAGCATGCTTTAGCTCTGTTTTGAGCCCTCTTGGTCATATGAGTCTTGTTATGCATGGTTGTAGTGTAAATGACTTCACTAGCTTTGTATTTCAAGGCCTCTAACATGTTGTGCATGTGTTGTTTGCATGTTGCAGCATCATTTAACATGTGATTTCAGTGTTTATAGCTCTGTCACACTCTCACATATTTCACTCTTTCATTGCTTTTGAGAGTTGTGCTTTGAGCCTTGTTTGTGGCCTAACATATGAGCATGTTTTTATTACCTTTTGCGCTTCAATTTCAGCATGTTGTAGTCACTGTTTTGACATGTTTAAGTTCTGTCCAGAGCTGGTTTAGTCATTTGTGCTTGATATTGCATGCCTCTAGTGTAGTGCTCTTCACTAGTTTGTTGTTTTTGGCTTTTGAACATGTTGTGCATGTGTTGCTTGCATGTTGTAGTAGTATTTTTCATGCCATTTTAGCACTGAAATTCTGCAACCTCCCTCATTTCTTCACTTTTTAATTTGCTTTGAGGGTTGGTTGGCCTTAAGGTTGTGTTTAAGCTTGCAATAGAGCTTGTGCTCAATGGTTTTAACTCTCCTTTGAGGGTTTCTACTAATCAAAGGCATGATCTCTCTCATGTCTTAAACCATTCTATGGTTGACCCCTCTCTCATTAGAGGACTTTCACATTGGACTTAACCGATTAAAGAATGGCTTGGTAATGTTAAAATGTGTTAATAAAATTAGACAAGTAAAACGTGACTAAGATAAGCATGTTGTCTTTGCATTGCATTGTGTTCAATCAGACGTTATATTGAACACAAGGTAGATTGGTCTATTTCATACTTAAAGTAATGAAATGAGCCAATCTCCTTTGTCTCCATCACCCTTGATCATGCATGATAGGGTGGTGGTCTAGAGTCTTGTTTTGTGCATTTATTGAAAGTGTACAACTTGGATCTTTGGCCATCATGCATTGAAAATGCTTGATTGGTGGTTTTGGATCCAAGAATGCCACTCCTTTGATGTTTTGAGATGATAAGGAGGGGCATGGTACAAACATACCCTTGGACAACCCTCTCTTTTCCTCTGTCTGTGCTCTGTTGCAGTGTGGCAATTCAGCACAACAGTGGTCAGCACTGGTACATTGATTGCAGGCAGTGCCTCTCTTTGGCCGACAAATGGTTGGCAGCAAGCTCTCATGGCCGGCAGGCCACTGGTGTATTCCACAGCAGTGAATTGGTAAGGTGGAGCAAAAAGTTCTTGGAGCAACCCTGCAAATAAAGCCTCTCAAGAGCAAACCGGTGGGCTTTTCGAGGCGAAAACCGAGTGTATGCATCTTCTACATCCCGGAGCAGAGTAGTAGCAGCATGGTTTAATATGTTAATTGCGTTGTTAATTTGCATTGATTGTGTAATAATTAAGTAGCTTTAGCTTAGCTATTTCTTTATGATTGTGTTGTAATAATTAGTAAGTAGTTTACTAGTTATTCAATTGATTGTGTAATAATTAGTCTAATAGTTTAATTAAATTAGTTAGATTAGCTTAGCTTATTTATTCGGACCCTCCTTCGCGAGGGCGTATTGTTGTAATAAGTGTGCATGTCTTCTAACCCCACTTCTTTCTCCCTTTTACTTAACCTCTTTCAATGGTTAGATTAGGGCACGTTTTGTTTAGCATACCTTATGCTTTGCATGTTTGCATCATTCATTTGTCTTGCATGCACCGAGCTCGGCGCATCATTCAAACTGCATTGTATTTCAATACCTATTTGAATACGTGTTTCAAAGCATGTTGTCAAAATTGTTGCATTCATATGCCATCTTAGATAGTCGAGCCTATTTAGTTGCATTATTGCATGTGTTGCATTAGCCATTCTACATAGTTAGAATCATGCATATTTCTAACTAGCTTTTGTTTTGGCTCGAAGTACTCGGTGAGTCTTTATGCTTTAGCATACTTGCATGAGTGTAAGTGTTGCCATGATAGCATGCTTGCCATGAGGCTACTTGCTTAAGTGATTAACTATGTAAATGCCTGTGGGTGAAGGCTTTGTTGCCTGAATTGGAACAATTCGATGATTGAGAGTTTTAAGCCCACTTTGTGAAATGGCAAATCATGTTTTAAGCCCATCTTGTTTGGTGGCAAATCTGTGCTTTAGCCCACTTGCGAGTGGCACTTTCAAACCATTTTCGAAAGCAAACATGAGTCGATTTCATTCCAATTCTCACGACTTAGTCTATACTTGTATGTGTGCGCCACATAGTAAAGTTAGCTAATAAGCGGAATAAGAACACATGAGGTTTTTATAACAACATATCATGCTTAGTAGAGGCCGATCTTTGATTGGGCGAGCGGGGGTAATCATTTCAGGACCTTCCCCTCTCGTACCCAAGTTCTCGAGCCGAGACAACTTTGGTGATGACAGACATGTGGCCTTTGGCATGAGTCAGGGTTTACTAAATTTCCCCAAAATAAAATATTTGGGTGGCGACTCTGTAATCTGGCAAAGCAATCCAGTTTTGGCATTATTTGATTCAAAATCAATTTTCCAAAATGATTTGTCGGATTGGACTCTTTGGTGTTTATCAGTTTCACATTGCACTTTGTGAGATTAGATTCAGAACCATGACAGGAGTCCGAATTGTAGGAGACCAATTCGTGCCTCTCCGAAAGGGGGGCCCGCAAAGAAAGTCAGGTCTACAGGAAGCTCCCATCTTTCTCAACTATGTTCCTACCTACAAGTCTCCACTTCCTGACTTCTCATCAAAGAGTCGAAGCAAGACTCCACCATCTGCAACCACTCCATCCTCACCATCATGCCCAGACCAAGGCTCCACTTCTGATCCAATTGACCAGCACTCTACATTGGCTCAAGAAGTTCCTCCATTTTAACGCCAATGTTGACGTTGACCCTCCAACACCCCCACAGCAAGGACCAAGAGCAAGAAATGCCGAAGTTCTGACTTTCCAACATACGACCCAAAGAACCCTCCCATAGCTCTTTGCGCCATCAAACTTGGGACCTAAGTCACCATCGCTGCCATCTCCGAAGAGATGGGTCCCAAACCCATAGTCGCCGATGACCTACTCTGCCTCCCCTCAGACTGTGGAGAAGCTAAAGAGAATGAAGAAGGCCAAAGCTAAGGCCAAAATCACTATCATCCCATCATCTTCAGAAAAGGATCCAGATGACACCGTGTCGATCTTGAAGATGGCAGTATAAGAGAAAAGGTCAACGTTGAAGTCTACAGATGCCCCCAAGCTAAAAAGATTCCATTCATTGGGACCCGATATCAGAGATGACGACACATGGTTCCCTGTAATCGCGATCGAAGGCAGACCTCTGAAGGTTGGGGATAGTGCACAAAAATTCCCTGAGATTGCTGTTGCCCTATCCACCTCTCTTCTTCTACACAACAACATGGACAACATCAAAGACTACAATGAATATGAGCACTTCGCCATAATGATGTTCGACACCATCTCTGTGAGTTCCTTCCTCTTTCTTTCCAATGTTCTAAACTTATTGTATTTTCATGTTACTAATACTTTGCCTGTGAGATCAAAGAGGCCGATGAGAAGGCCAATCAGTAAGGACAAGCCGACATATGTGAGCTGTACCAAAAGCAAGTGAGCCTTGCTTCCAACAAAGGCTATCAGCTCAGCTGGGTCACCCTCCTCAAGAAACTGCCTCTGCCCAAGGACTCGCCACTTTGGGACCTGACAAAGCTGGATCTACCATTCCCCCTTTCCCCTATCCAATCTGAGAAGGAAGAGGAAGAATAAGAAGACAAGGACGATGCTGATGCTGCTAGGGCCAAGTCCCCAACTCTCAATAATCAAGTGTTGGACCTCACTACGGATGACGACGAACAAGTTGCTAAAAGCACTTCTTCCACAAAAGAGGCCGACACTTCTGCCGCCGACAAGAGCATCGATGAAACCCTAAAAGAGATTGATGAGGAGATAGCAACCGACACTGCTGCACTGCCTACCGAAGCTGACACACTGCCAACTGCCAAAGTAGCATAGTCTAACACGGTGGCCGAAGACCTAGCATCCAGTACTTAGGATTTCTTTTTTACTTTTCACTTTTCAGTTTTTCTTGTCATTCGGTTGTAATCATGTTTTTCCAAGGCCGAAGTGCCTTCTCTTGTAACCAAACAACTTTAAACTTCATGAATGCAAATCTTTGCTATTTTTGTTCAAGTGTTGAATGCTTGCATTTCTTTACTTTGTCTTGAATGTATGTCTTCTTTTAGCATCTTGTTTCTGCATGTCTTCAATACTTGACTTCTCAAAATTTTCTAAGTATGATGTCTAGTATGTCTCGTCTTGGCTAATCCAATAACCTCGATTGAACTCATCTCGGGGATTGGAATTACCTCAGATGTCTTTATCTCGGGCGTAACAAACTGAAAGGATTGGAAAATTTCACTAAATGTTACACTTTAAGTCATTAATCCAAATGTACCTCATGTTAGCTCTCATCTCAGCTCCATGCCCCCTAATGTGAATGTAAGTTTCAACTTACATTTACATTAAGGATCTAGCATCGCTATTTTGTCTAAGTTTGACTTAGACATCCACAACCAATGCCATCATGTTTAGTTTGTCTAAACAAAAGTGCACCGATTTCACAATACTAACTACCTCGGTTTTTCATACAAACTAGCCAGGTCGGCTGTCCGACGTTATTTCCCCCTAGGCAAAGTCATGGCTAGTTTAATCCTTTATTTTAGTTTAGCTCTACCGTTGTGGCAAGCCTAAGTTAAATGTCTAGTTCCTCGTTAGAACGTCATATCGGCCTAATACATTCTATCTAACTTACAAAAGTCTATCAAACATACAAGTTGCAATAACAATTTGCATAAAAAAATTCGAATTAGTATTTTATTAATCTATTGGCTAACCATCTTCTAAATTACATCAAAAAAAATAAAGAAACTAATGAAAGAAAAATCTCAAGTTATTGGTGTTCCATGGTCTTGGCAATTCCTTGCCATCACTGTCTTCCAACTGATATACTCCATTGTCGGCAATCGAGATAATTATGTATACTTCTTCCTAGTTTGGGCCAAGTTTACCCTATTTGGGATCCTTTTTGTTGCCGACAACTATTCTCAAGACAAGATCCCCAACTTGGAATTCTTTAGGGTTCACCTTCTTGTTATATGCTCTAGCCAATCTTTACTAGTATGCCGTCAACCGAATTGCTAGTTGTTCTCTCCTTTCTTTTATTAGATCAACATCTCGGGCTAGAAAGGCTTCATTTGTCTCATTCTCCACTACTTGGGTTCTGATTCCAGGAATGCCGATCTCTAATGGTATAACAGTTTCAGTGCCATAAGCCATAGCAAACGGTGATTCTCCTGTTGATCTTCTTGGCATAGTGCGGTATGTCCATAGAACATTAGGTAGTTCTTCGACCCACATGCCCTTGGTAGCTTCTTGCCTCTTCTTTATGCCATCCACGATGGTTTTTTTTGATGCCTCGGCTTGACCATTACTCTGAGGGAAGCTAGGCGTTGAGTAATAGTTCTTGATATTATACTTAGCACATAAATTCTTTATCATCTTGTTATCAAACTAAGTGCCATTGTCTGCCACAATGGCTCTTGGGATTCCAAACCTTGTAATGATGTTTTTCTAGATGAAGTTTCTGACATCTACATCTCAAATTTTGGCTAATGGCTCAGCTTCCACCCATTTTGTGAAGTAATCTGTGGCCACTAGGAGGAACTTTTTTTGGCCAGTCACCTTGGGAAATTGCTTGATTAGATCCATGCTCCATAGGGCAAATGACCAAGGATGGGATACTAGGTTCAAGTTCCCAACTGGCTGATGTATCACAGGTGCAAACCTTTGGCACTTCTCGCACTTCCTAACATGGGCATCAACTTCTTTTTACATGTAGGGCCACTAGTACCCTTGTGAAATGGCTCTATGAGCAAGTGATCGGCCCCCTACATGAGTTCCACAAACTTGTTTATGGATCTCAAATAAAAATTCTTTTGTTTGGGAAGGGTACACACATCACAATAGGGGTCCAGTAAAGGACCTTCTGTAAAGGTGTCCTTTGGCCGACAAGCAGAACCTTGCCGGTCTCAATCTGATCTTGTGTGCTTCCTTCTTATCTTCCGGCAGCTTTCCATCTGTGATGAATTTGACAAGGGGGTCCATCTAGTTTGGACATAGCTCTATGAACATGGCTTCGTATTCCAAGATCAAGAGCTCGATGCTCAAGTTTGATAGGTATTCGACCATGATGGTCCTTGGAGAGTCTGATTTTATGGCCGCGGCTAGGTTTGCCAGTGTGTCAGCGTGGTTGTTGTCCTTTTGACATACTTGTTGAAGCCGACAACTCTTGAATTGTGCCAACAACTTGATGAATTCTTTGACATAGGCCATCATCATTTTATCTTGGGCTTCGTACTCGCCCATCACCTGGTTCACGATGAGTTGGAAATCGCAGTAGACTACTCTCTCATTTGCTTCGACCCCTGCAACCAGCTTCGGTCCAACAATTAATGCCTCGTATTTTGCTTCATTGTTTGAGGCCTTAAACCCTATTCTAATAGATTGCTCCAGCATCTGCCCATCTGTTGAGATCAATACCACTCCTGCCCTTACACATTGTCGAGTTGAGCTACCATCAACAAAGAGATGAAAGGTATGTAAATATCACACGGTTTGAGTTTTTTGCCCTTTTTATTTTGGGTTTCCTTGTTCTCTGTTAACTTCAGGGTTTGTGCTGCCAATTGCATCTCTTCTATTTCCTCTGCTGCCCCTAGGCCAAGGTTCACTAGTTTGGGCTTTAGTATTACATTGGGTGTAAACTTAGCAACGAAGTCAGCCAGAACCTAGCCCTTGATTACTGTCCGTGGTATGTATTTTATGTCGTATTGACCTAGAACAATAGACCATCGCGCTATTCTTCTTGACAAGTCCCCATGTTGCAGCAGAGACTTCAATGGATGTTTTGTTAACACCACAATTTTGTGAGCCTGAAAGTAATGGTTCAACTTCTTGGACACCATCACTAGAGTCAACATCAATTTTTCCAAAGGAAAGTATCTCGTCTTTGCACTTGCAAGGTATTGCTCACGTAGTAGACTACCTTCTACTCTCCTTCTTCTTCTCGGATGACCACTACGCTGACTGCATGGTTTGAGACTGCCAAATACAAAAATAGTTCATCTTTTGGGGTCGGGGTTGACAATAAGTGAGGGGATGTTAGGTACTTCTTCAAGTCGGCCAAGGCAACTTCGCATGCTTCTGTCCACACAAAGTCCGTGGCCTTCTTCAGCAGTTGGAAGAATAGTCTACATTTGTCTAAGCTTCAACTTATGAATCTGTTCAATGTTGCTGTTTTGTTGGTCAAGATTTGGACTTCTTTTGCTGTCGTTGGGCTCTTTAGATCAAAGATAGGCTTGACTTGATCATGGCTAGCTTCAATCCCTCTCTTCGTCACTAGATACCCTAAGAATTTGCCAGATCCTACTCCAAAAGCACACTTAGAAGTATTCAGCCGAAGTCGATATGCCTTCAAGATGTCAAACACCTCCTTGAGATCGGCTAGATGGTCATAAGGTTCTTTGCTTTTTATGACCATGTCGTCGATGTAGACTTCTACGGTCCTTCCAATCAAGTGCTTGAACAGTTTGGTCACAAGTCTCTAGTATGTTGCCCCCACATTTGTTAGTCCAAAAGGCATGACTCTGTAGCAGTAGAGTCCTTTTGGAGTAATGAAAGCGGTCTTCTCTTCATCCGGTGTGAACATGACTATCTGTTGATTATCCCTGTATGCATTAAGGAAGCTCATCCTTCCATACCCCGAGGTGGCATCCACTAGCTGGTCTATCTTGGGTAACGAAAAATAGTGTTTTGGACAAGCCTTGTTCAAGCTTGTAAAGTCCACACAGACCCTCCACTTTCTGTTCTTTTTTTTTTACCACCACCATATTAGACAACCAAGTTAGGTAGTGCACTTCTTTGATTGCCTTTGCTTCGAATAGCTTTTCTACTTCCTCTTCTACGACTTCCACATGGACCAAAGTTGGCCTTCTGGTTCTCCGGATTACGGGGTTTCACCGACCTGTCCACATTGAGTTTGTGGCAGGTTACCTCGGGCTGATCCCAACATCTCGTATGCTGTCCACGTGAATACCTCCATATTCTCCCTAAAAAAGGTTTCTAACTTTCTTTCTTCCTCTTCGGCCAATCTCGAGTCGAGGAGGAAGAATCGTTCTTCGTCGCCTTCTTTTACTAGGATCTTCTTTGAAGGTTCTTGACTCTTGTCGGTAGGTTTTTTGCTGACATCGACTAAGACCACTTGGTCTTCGTCTTCCACTTCGATCGTCTATGCTCCTCTCATGTTACAGGTATACTTCATCGCTGCCATAGAACAGTTCTTGGCCTGTACTTGGTCTTCTCTTATCTCCTCGATTTGAAACTCCGTTGGAAACTGCAATAATTGATGCAAGGTGGATGTGATAGCCTTCATAGCGTGCAACCATGGTCTCTCCAGTATGATATTGTATGGAGAAGGTGCATCAATTATAGTAAATTCCGTTCTAATGGTTTCGTTTCTACTTGAATCTCTAAACTCGTACATAACCCGTTGCATGACCTACCTTGATCAATAAGTATCCTTCCTACCTGGCACTCTTTGATCTTCAAAGTCACCACCAATGCATCATTATGTGGATGTTGGACCACCTCTAAATCTTCGTCTATGAAGGCGATCATTGACCCCTAACTTCCTTCTGTTCAGGACTTCTTCTGTTGGACTTGAAATACATGCTGTAGATGTATCACTTTTGGCGTCTCCCCATGGATTTTGTTTGCACTAACCCTTAAATGGATCACATCCTAACACCGAGCGTCTTGGTACGTACGCTGGTAAAGGAAGAGTTGTGCACTTAGCCATTATACCTCATTCATTTTGTTCTACAACCTGCGTGATAAATTGGACACCGCGATCATGGTCTCCATACACGAATTCAGTGTGTGGGAATCGTCGTCAATATCGGATTTTGTTGCCAACAGCTGCTTAATTAACATTGTAGATTGGGGCACTCTAGGGAGGAGGCTCTCTGAAGAGCTAGGGTTAGCTATCTCTATTGGTGTATTCTTAAGGTCAAGGAAAAGGGAAAGAGGACAGTGAGAAGGAGCCATGTCAAAAAGGAGCTTTGGGTGCCAAAGAGGGATGTTGCACCTTTCTGCTCTGTCTCTATCTCACAAGCCTCAGTTAAGAAAAAAATGAAGAAAAAGAAGAAGACAAGGGAGGGGAGGTTGAGGCAATCATTGGAGAATCCAGGTCGAGGCATTGTGTCATTAGGCGTCGTAGTTGTTGAAATCGCGCGAGCTAAACACGACGTTCGAAGAAGAGAAAGAAAGAGGAAGAAGAAAAAGATAGAGAGAGAGGCTCGATGCCTCAGTTGCAGGACAAAATGAGAGAAACAAAAGGGGAAAAAAATACATAAAATACAAAATACAAAAAAAAAAAAAATAATAATAATAAAAAATAAATAAATTTCGTGCATCTATCACACCGCTTTTGTGTATTTATCACAGTACATGTTTTATCTATCACATCACACCCTTTATATTATTGCATTCACCATTACACTTGCACCATTTGTTATATCTATCATGCATGCATGGTTACAACTATCACACTATTGCATCACTTGACTAAAATCCATTCACATCACTTGGTTATAATTGTTCAATCATTTGGTTAAACCTCTTTTCGGGTTGATAGTTAACACTGCCCTCGGTTAATACCACCCCTTGCTCGGGTTGTTGGTCAACACCACCCCTTGTTCGGGCTGCTAGATAACACCACCCTCAGTTAATACTATCCGCTTCTTGGGTTGAGGGTTAATCACCACCCTTGGTTAATACCAGCCCATGTTCGGGTTGTTGGTTAACACCACCTTTCATTTTCTCACGTGAGCTTGTTTAGATTGCACCCCCTGCTATTCTTCATATCATTTGTACCAGTCTTGTCTCACATATTACCCATTACATTGCATTGCATTTCATAAATCATGAACTTTCAAAAACCTGGCAGTGTGGTATATGTAAGTCTAACTTTCAATTGCATTTCAAGCATGTCATTTGCATCCTACCCCTGAACTACGCTGGTTTGATTCCTTACAAAATGATACATAGGCATTCCTTGGGTTCAACCAACAACATCTGCATCCTATTTGTTTTCCCAAGTCTTACAGCCTTGTCAAAAGGGTCATCTTCAGGTTTTGACATTTACTCATATCATGAAATGACGCATCGGGCTCTGTCAAAGAGGGGCACCTGTAGACATCTCATTTTGACCAGCCTTAAGACTTAGGCGCTTTCTTCTGAACACCTGATGATAAAAATTGGAATATGCTATTTTATGAATTTCTGAGCAGAAAATTAGATTTAAGCTTTAATTGCAACCTTATACCCGTTTTGGG
Source organism: Camellia granthamiana (assembly GCA_036172215.1). Taxonomy (NCBI): domain Eukaryota; kingdom Viridiplantae; phylum Streptophyta; class Magnoliopsida; order Ericales; family Theaceae; genus Camellia; species Camellia granthamiana. The sequence goes on along the minus strand of CM069911.1, from coordinate 88,217,079 downwards.
CAAATTATTTTACACCTATTCAAAAACCTTTTTTTTTACTCAGATTTTTCTTGTCCGAGAAATTTAGCAGTTTTGAAAAATTGGCTCCCATACCACATGGCAAGCCACATGGTTTTGAGATACCACATGGCTAACCACATGTTTTTGGAAATACCACATGGCTAGCCATGTGTTTTTGGTGATTTCAAAATTCTACAAATATCTCCCACTTGGTTATTTAGAAGGGAGGAGGGAAAAAACGGGAAAATATAGAAAGTTTTGGGAAAGAAAAATTTAGTCTTGAAAAGAGAAAATTTTGGTTAAGAGAATTTTTGTTTTCAAAAAATCTTGAGAGAGATGAATTGATTTTCAAAAACTAAAACTTTCAATCAACCTTTATATTCATTGATGTACTTCTCTCTTCATTCATGTATACCACTCACAACTTCATTGAAGCTAAAACTTGAAATTTCTCGCCGAGATTTCAAAGCACACTCCATAATCATGAGGGTGTAAAGAAGAAGTTTGACAAATAAGAAAATTCATCATTTCCTCCAAATGTGAGTTTTTGCAATTTCTCATTTATTTTCGTATATTTTTCTTACTGGTTTAAATATGTAGTTTCTTTATTTTTAATATAAATAATATAATAATATATTAATTATATTTTGTTGTATATTATTGTATTATGATACTATAATAATATATGTTTTCCGTGTGGTGGTGGGTGAAACCACCGCGCACATTTCTCTCAAATATATTATTATTATTATTATTATTATTATTATTATTATTATTATTATTATTATTATTATTATTATTATTATTAGTTAAATTCAGCTTATGTTTGAGTTAGATAGTTGTTTGTTATAATAATTCTCAACTTCACGTCTCTTATTTGGTATTGTAATTATTCAGTGTTGCAATAATTCTTCACCCCCGCTTCTTTCTATCCCTTTCATTCACTCACTTTTCATATCTGTAAATAGCATTATATTTTCTTTTTTATCATACCCATGCTTTGTATCCATATTTCATGCATGAAGATTTAGCTCATTTGCATTTGTGAGTTTAATCAATTCTTATGTGATTTTATGCGATACCTCATGCCTTAGGATGATTAACATATCATATATTAATAGTTGGATCTTTAATTGCATTTTATGTATGTATTACATTAGAATTTTGCATCTAGGATCATGCATATTTTGCTAACTTTATTTTGTAGCTTTCTGCTGGACGCCAGTAAATACTATGTAAGTGTTTATGCTTTAGCATCTTGTTTGTAGGTGTTTTTCTTACTATGTTTAAAGCATCCTACCATGCTACTATTTTCTTAACTGATATATCTCTATGAATATCAGTGGATGAAGGTTGCGTCGTTCAATTTGGAATAATACCGATTTTCATGTTTGTGAACTCAATTTCTTGTGAGTTGTTCAAAACTCTTTCAAAAATACATGGAATCAAATTGTTCCAAAATGAATAACATAGTCTATATTTGTTTGCTTCACATAGTAAATTTTAGGATTATTAATAATCGGAATATGAACATATATTCTCATATTATGGGTTAGTATAGGCCGATCTTTTGATCGGGTGAACTGGAGTGCTCAATTAATAACCTTCCCCCCTTCATACCTAAGGTCCCAAACCGAGACATCTTTTGTTGCGACGAACAGTGGCCTTGGCACGAGTCGCGGGTTTCCTAATTTTCCCAAAATATTAGGTGGCGAGTCTAAGATCTGGTGATGCAGTCCATTTCTAGAAAAGGTTTTGCAAAAAAAAAAAAAAAAAAAAAGGATTTTCTATAAAAGTTGTTAGATCTCAACTCTCGTCTATGTTTTCCATTGCACTTGTGAAACTAGATCAAAGAGATCTAGGCTTTGAACTATTTTAGCGTACTCGGGTACCCCTTAGGCACGCGACAAATGTAACCCTTCTCGAGTTGCCAAGTCAAATGCAGTGCTTTCAACACATCCAAGATAAGGTCACTGTAGTCCGCAGAGGATCCTTCCCCGATCACAAAAATACTTACATCCTCCAAACCCTACAATTTGGTGCTAGTTTCACAGTCGGCCAGTGTTAATCCCATTTTATCTCCCTTGCTTTTGTCTGAATGGTTGCCTCTATTCTGGTCCACGCCATTACCAAAGTTCATTTCCTCATCATCATTCTCTGATAATTGGTGATCAAAGAAAATCTCAAATCCGGGAAGACACTCATTTGTCTTGTAGTTGACCCATGGTTCGGCAAAACCACAAAAGGGAAAGTCATCTCCTTCTCTGATAAAACGCCCATTCAAGGTCCCTTGAATTGGTTTATAATTCAACTCGTATTGTCGACCAACTCACTTAGCTTTAACCCTTTCTCTTACCTCATCCCCCTTCTTCTTTTAGTCTTTCTTGATGGGTTTATACCCTAACCCAAAAAAATGTGGATTATGGGCAACCTCTCCTGCTTGGGATATGCCCCAACTTGTTCATAAAGTAGATTGACAGCGTAATTAGGTACGTCTCCTCTCCTTCGGCCATGATAGTCTCGACCAACTGGGCTTTAGCCAGAGTGAATCTGAAAAGAAAAACATCTTCTTCCCCATGATTTATCTCTAATACTGGAGTGGCAGCCTTGGGTGGGGGAAGAATTGATAAGTTTCCAAAGATAGTGGCAATACCCCCATCGTATGGATACTTCACCAGTTGATGTACTATAGAGGAAACTGCTTTCATTTGGTGTAACCATGGTTGGCCTAATAACAAATTAAATGTTGCCGGAACATCCATGACATGGAATTTGGCTTCATGCTCAGATGGCCCTACCGAGATCTGCACTTTTACGGTACCCATAACTTTTCGACTAGTGTTATCATATGCTCAAATCAACTGAATTGTAAGAACAAAGTCTGATGGCTTCAACACTATTGCGTAAGCAGTATGCAAATGACACGAATTTATGGTTGGCCCAGTATCAATAAAAACCACAGGGACCCACTTCTTTCTATATTCCAACAACACATACAATAGCTGGTTATGCTCAAATCCTTCTGGCAAAAGTTCCTTATCCGAGAAAGTCATAGCTAGAACTGATTCAGATGGTGTGATTAATTACACTAACTGATCCAGCATGGTATCTATTGACAACTTGGCCATACTCACAGCTGTGAGAATAACTTGATGATGCTCTCGTGATGCTATGAGCAATCCCCAGATCGAGATGCTAGGTTGGATCTTCTTTAACTATTTAAGGACCAGATATTCCTCTTCCTCTTTCCTCTTCTCTTTCACTTTCTCTACATCTTTCCCTGATGACTCACCTTGGTCTAGGTATGAGGGCTTAAAGAAACGTCCACTCCCAGTTAGATAATCAATCTCCTTAGAGTACCAGACATCATCCAATGCATTGCTTTTCCAACCCTCATCATCATCTTTCCACCACTTTCCTTCACTTATAGACAAGTAGTTATTCGGTTTAATTTATATCATTCCTACTTTGTAAACATTATCTTTTGGCTGGTATGGTGACGTTGACTAGATTTCCATAAAAATCTCCATTCTTCTTAAATATGCCCATACTAGATTAGATCTCTACTTGTCTTTCTCATATATCAACCCAGTTGGTCCAATTCTCTCTAGTTCTGGTATTACCCCCCTCAACTACCTCTGATATCTCCTTCTCAATCTTGCCTGGTGTGTCCTTTTTAGTCTTTTCTTCTTTCGACATTTTTGGTTTATTGCTCTCCCCAGTTTTACTACTTTCACTTATCTTTCGCTTATATTTTTCTTTTCTACTAGCTCACACTTGCTTTTTTGCTTCCTTATCACTTTCCTTTATTTCTGAACCCTCCTCACTACTTGTCCAACCATGAACACTAGCTAGATCATTTCGGTTCCACCATTTACTCTGCACCTCCCCTAGGTCTTGTTCTTCGAAGAAATAGAGGCTATCTAGGTCTTCTTCTAAATCAACCAAGTCATCCAACCCTTGCTCAGGTACATCTTCACTGATAACATTAATAGAGAATGTATCAAGCAAGATAACCTTTGGTTTTGGATGGTCAACTGGCATAATATATCTACTGGGATCATATCCTCCATCCGGCATTTTCTCTGTTTCTGTCACTAGTACCTTGGTTATTTCTGCTTTAGGTTATGTCTCCTCTTTTATCTCCCATTCTTTTGTCCTCCACCGCTGTTCTTTTCTTCCTTGATGTCGGTACTACTACTACCACAACTCTTTTAGGTTTTGATCGGGATTGAAGTGCATTCATCACGCACATATCAGTGCTTTCAGGAATGCGAACCTTAGGTCTGGGTATATGGGATGGAGTGATGTAAAACAAGATACCGGGAACCCTCTCTTCTTTGCTCGAGCGGTGAATGAGAACTCCCAGTATCTCCGCCTACAAAACGAGATACTAGGGACCCCCTCCTCTTCACTCGAGCTACCACTTGATCGCTTGAGCGGTCCCTTGACCTGCAAAGCAAACTACTGGGAGCACTCCATCTTCACTCTAGCGCTCTATTCACCGCTCGAACGGTCACCTGGGACAAATCGTTAAACATGAAGAAGCAGAAACAACATGAACAGTCAAAGTCAAAGATGAAACAAATAGAAATAAATAAAATATTCACAGCAAAAGGGGTAATTTCAGTATGGCCATAAAGCAAGCCTTTTCTAGTTTAAAATTATAAAATAACAGTTTGAAAATAATTTTTTTTTTTAAATTTGATCTCATATTCAACTCTTAATGTTTTAACAACCAATTTTTCAATTTAATAAATTTATCATTTAGTTTTTAGTCTTTAATTTTCAGCATTCAGCTTTCAATTTTCAATTTTATATGGTGTCTGATCTCATTTGTTTTTTAGTCAAAAATTCAACCATGCTAAAGTTAAAAAAGAAATTATTTGACATGCAGAAAAACCAATTTAAAAAAAGAAATGTTAAATTCAACAATTAAAACAAGTTAAATGAACTAAGTTTGAACAAATTTTGAAATTTGTAAAAGTTTTCAAATCAAACTTGAATAGTTAAATGAACAAAGTTTGAACAAATTTTGAAATTCGTAAAAGTTTTGAAACCAAACTTGAATAGTTAAAATGATGGTAAAAGTTACAATTAAAAACTTATTTATTTATTTATTTTTCTTATACGTATTGAAGAGTTTTAGGTATGAGTCCAGATTCTCTACAATACTTTTGGATTTTTTTTTATACGACTGGTATTTAATTATACAAAAATTGAAGATACAACAATCAAAAGTTGAAAGTATAACAACCATATAAATAATCACTCTAACATCACTTTTTCAAAATAAATAAACTCAAAAAAATCTATCCTTTTGAACTATTAGGGCCACGTTTTCAAAATAAATAAACTCAAAAAAATCTATCCTTTTGAACTATTAGGGCCTATTTGTTTTCAGAGGTAGAATGGATGGGATTCGTAGTGAGGGGATTAATAGTGAGGGGATTAAGTAAAATTGTGCTTGTTTTAATGATAGTTGTTTGTGTAGAGATTGTTAAATTATTTTTATATAAAATAAATATAAAATAATAAAAAAATAAAAAAATATTAAACATTAATGTTAAAAAAAAAAATGCGCAACAAGTAAAAAATATAAATAAAATAAAATAAAAGTAAAAAAAAAAATTAAAACAAATTAAATAATAATTTTTACTTAACAAAAAAATACAAAAAATTAAACATTTATGTTCAAAAAAAAAAAAAAAAATGCCCAACATGTAAAAAATAAAAATAAAAATAGTCCGGCGGACTATTTTTTTACCAAGTCTCAAGCTTCCATCCTAATTTCCTCCCCAAGGCCCATCCTAATCCAGTGGGGATTATTAATCCCCTCACCATCTCTCAAAACAAACACAACATTAGTGAATCTTACCTCCATCTCAATCTCAATCTCAATCCTCCCTCTATCTCCCAAAACAAACGGGGTCCTAGGCTAATAACAATGAACCAAAATTTCTTACATAATTTTCAAAAGCCCACCATCCCAATTACTTAACGGGGGATTATTGGATAGTCTCGGAGTACAACCACATGGTACTCCATGATATTGTGATTGGTGAAGAAGGTAGAATATTATGATTTTGTATTGGGTGATTAAGGAATATAAAGGAGCATGCTAAATGATGATTAGTGAGGGAGTATGGACATGTGATACTCTGGGAGTACCAAATAATTTTTCTTATTTCACCAACCAAGTTAAAGGACAAAATAGGAAATTCAAAAATAAGCTAAGGGCAAAATAGGCAACTCAAGGCAAACCTTCCCAACCAAAGCAACCAAAATTTATTACATAATTTTCAAAAGGGCACCACCCAAATTATTTCACCAACCAAACTAAAGCGCAAAATGGCAATTTTTAAGCAAGCTAAGGGCAAAATAGGAATAAAAAGAACAAGCCACAAGCAATAAATAGATTCTTATATATATATATGTATACTAGTGAAGAAAACCCGTGCATAGCACGGGTTCAAGGTTCAAATGAGGCAATTTTATTAAAATATATAAATTAATTAAATTATTTAAGTTAATATTTGACAATGTGATTCAGCATCACCGTGTCATAGATAAGTAGTTTGGAACTTGGAAAAAAAATTTGAATTGTGTTGAGCAATAAGAAAATAAATCCATATTTTTTGCTTCAAATTTAATTTAGAATTATTAATTAATGGTCTAGATTTATCCTATATATGGATCCACACAACACCAATTCAATCTACACTACATAATTGATGATACAGTGTGTTCCATTAGAACGGGTCAGACTGATCCACGCTCCTCAAACCAGTGTCCGAATGACCAAGCCTACCAGAAGACCTGCACAAGAGTTCAACGGGGAACGGGGAGTCCCCCAGCGAACCCTCCGACGAGCAAGTTAGAAAGAGAAGTGGAATGTAGAGATAGATTAGAGATAGAAAGCTTAACCTTCTTTTTGTCTTCGACGTTTGCTTATATCCTCTGGTAATTATTTCGTTGTCCCTTCTAACTTGTCGCCATGGCCGAAAGTCTATACTCTAGCTTGCCTTATTCATGGTGAGGCCGTTCTATCTCGACGGGGAAGGCTTATCGCAATAAATGCTGTAAGGACCTTTATTAATTGCTGATGTGCAGTGCAATAACTTTGCAGGATCTTTGTTTGCTTATGTGGCTTGTCTTTCACTTGCCACGTGTCTAGGTGTCATTAGTTCTTGATGCCATGTTGAGCTCCAGCAACATTGAGTTTTAGTATTTGAATTATGTATTGGGCCCTAAGTGGTGGGCTATAACCTTTATGGGCTTGCCCATGTCAATAATCACATTATGAATAAATTTTTGCCCAACTTTTTATGGGCAAATAAATTTACTAGTAATGTTATCAATATATTCATTAATGAGAATCCACCACGACCACATAGGGATAGAAAAACACAAACTCAGCAAATTTGAGTAGCCAATGAGACATACTTCATGAATCTATATGCTATGCGGTAGATTTAAATTAATTATATAAGATGGATGTAAGTTACATTATAAATATATTTGATTCATATATTTTAAATTCTGGTTATTCTTTTAGACAAGCTAGACTTTCCATTTAATAAGAAACTAAAATATAGAAGAACAATTAAGTATTTTGAATTATAATACCATAGTTCGTACCCTAACTTAAAATCACATCATCTAAACATTTTCCTAGGTAATGCTATTCAATGGTGGATTTTTATGGAATATTTTAAAATATTTACCATTATTTTTCAAGTTTCAAATAGAGAAATTCTATTGTTTATGACTTTTACGTGTTTAATAATAACTTATTGTGTTATTAGTGCTGACATTATTTTGATTATGATTTAAAAATTGTTTATTATACTTATACATCATGTGATATTTGGTTATAACTCAATTTTTTATTTTAATTATGCCTTCCGTGGCATTGAGTTCTGACTTGTATATAATACACATCAGGATGTGTACCATAACATTACCCTTTCAAAAGTTTTAATCATGCTTCTTTACTTGTCTTTATAAAGTATTGTCCCACATAAAAAATAGAGAAGAAAAATAATACAGTAATAAATCAAGTTATAAAAAGTTCTCTTAATTTAAAAAGAATTAAGGGTCAGTCTAGTATACACTAATGTATTTCACAAACTTCGCAGGTGCATGACACCAGCAACTTAAAAAAACACAATTTAGTGTAATTTTTTAAAATTAATAATTACAAATTAATGATAAATTTTATAAACATTAATAATTAATATTATAATTTTTTATTTTTCTCCAAAAAATTTTAATCATATGATTTAAACGGTTACAATAAGGTGGATGTCAAACTCCATGATTTCACCCACTATGGTTAGGGGTGATGTCCCCAACCCAACTTACATCCCAAATTATTGTGTTAGAGTTTTGTCCTTTTGGATTCAAATCGCAAAGATACCTCCACAATGAAGATCTAACATCCTCTACAATCATATTGTTTACAATCGATGTGAGGCTCTACAATAAAGATGTCGATTAAGTTCATCCTATATATCGTTTACAATCAGTTTGAGATGTGAATCTATATAACTAAAACAATGTAATTAATATAACATGAAGTAGTGATTTTTTTGAACATTGTTATGTTGAATACACGGAGACAAGATCACTTATATTTTTGTCTAAAATCATCTCTCTATTACACCGTCAAACCCATTGTATGACAAATAAATAATTTAAAACAAGAGGGGAGAAAAAATAGGGACAGGAGATTTTGTGTGGATGGAGGATTGGCTTTACTAATGTCATGCACACAATTTATCAGCCTATGCAGTAAGGTAGTTGAGTAAAACCCATGGAATAAGTTTGAAAATTTAATGATACCATTGTATAGCATACTCCATATAGATGTGATGTTGTCAATATATTCATTAATAAGAATGGACCGCGACTTAAATCTATCTATAAGCGATAGATTTAAATTTTGTATAATGTAAATCACATTATGAGTAAATTTAATATATACATTTTAAATTTTGAATATTTTTGTATAGACACTACCATTGTTGTTAAGACAAGCTAAACTTTCCATTTAATAGGAATCAAAGATATAAAAAATAAATAAATAAAAACAATAGATAGCTTCGACTATATTGCTGCACAGTCTGAATTTCTACTTGGAATCACATCATATTAACATTTTTCTCAAGTGTGGATTTTGTTGACTTGTTACCTAGTCCCACGTATTTAAAAGAAATGTATTAATAAATGAAGTCTTCGAAGATTTTTTTTTACAAAAAATTAAAGAGAACTACGGCACCATTTGCATATGCAATGCTAGAGCAATTGGGCTCATCAATTTTTGTAAATCATGATTCAATTGAGATTTAAACCCAAAGTGAAAGCGTCACAGTTTTGTCCTTTTGGATTTTAATCCCAATGGCATTTACGCTGTGTTTGGTTGGAGAATTTGGAAAGAAATTTGAAAAGAGAATGGGAAAAAGTGTATGAAACTAGATGAAATATAGATATATTTTATTCACATTTCACATACTTTTTATCCCTTTCAAAATCTCTCATCAAATCTCCCAACCAAACACAGCATTAATGTCATTTTGAATATTGAGGTACAATTAATCATATTATCTTTTGTTATACGGTGGTACTACATACACCAATTAGTGTATACACTAGTGTACCAACTAGTGTTATGATATTATTAATAACCACATTTATTATACAAGTTACAATTATCTAAAACTATACAAATGATGCCACATCATCGGTTAGTACACTAGTGTGTATATTAATTTGTATATATAGTATTATTCTTTGCTATATACACGAATGCTTTTTATTCATCATCTTTACACCTTTGATTCTAGGCCTATTTTAATCATCCTTTAAACAATTCTGATTGCACATAATTTGGTTTACAGTTATTGTTTGTGGGCTTCCATCATCTGCTTCATTGCAAGACCTGAAGGTAAGTATGGTTGTTATATGTGCAAAACATTTGTAAGGTTTAAGGATGGCAATAGATAACCTACTTTATGGGTATTCATAGAGATCTAATTCAAATACATGGGGTTCTTTTTTTCTTATCCGTCGGGTAGGACAAGTGATATTCTTTAAATATCCACAGGGGATGGGTCGGGGATGGGTACCCACTAATTTCCCCATATGTTTTTTTAAATTTTTTTAATTTTTTAATTTTAAGGTTCACAACCAATTTATTTTTTTATTTTTTTATTTTTTTAAGATTCACAACCAAAAGCTAAATATACATTCAATTTTTTTTCTTTTATTTTTTTTTTAAATTTTGTTTTTTTTTTTAAGGTTCACAACCATTTTTTTTTTTTTTTTTTTTTTTAAGATTCACAACCAAAGCTAAATATACATTCAATCTTATTTTATTTTATTTTATTTTATTTAGCTCAACAACAAAATCAAATACACATTAACTAATATTGTCACATTATTCTTCTCAAATTTTATGTATATCTAGAATTTTTTAAATTTATTTAGAAAAATTCTATTCCTACAAAAAAATTTCATCTTCTTTTTTAATTTAATGTATCTCCTTCTCCTCTCTATTATTTGATTTACGATAATTTGAAGGTGAGTTATTACTCTCGTTTCCATCTTCTTCTTCTTCTTCTTTTTTTAAAAATTTTTATTTACATTTATAGAATGAATTTTCTAGTTCCAATATCTCCTGCAATTGTTTTATTGGATTTCTCTCTGATTTGATGGTAACCTTGATTGAATTTCTCAATTTTCATCTTAACTAGCAATCACCATAATTAAAATTTTGTACATTTTTGTCTTTAATCTAAGGTTACCATCAAATCAAAAACGCGCAATTAATCATAACCAAAACATAGAAATTGAAGACAAAAATATACAAAATTCAATTAAGGTGATCACTAGTTAAGATGAAAATTGAAAAATTCAATCTAAGGTTACCATCAAATCAGAAAGAATTCCAATAAAACAATTGCAGGAGATATTGAAATAAGAAAATTCATTTTATAAATGCAAACAAAAATTTAAAAAAAAAAAGAAAAAAGAAGAAGATGGAAACAAGAGCAATAACTCACCTTCAGATTATCAAAGATCAATTAATAGAGAGGAGAATGAGATACATAAAATTAAAAAAAAAAATTTAAAGAAGATGGAATTTTTTTTGTAGGAATAGAATTTTTCTATATAAATTTAAAAATTCTAGATATACATAAAATTTGACAAGAATAATGTGATAATGTTAATTAATGTGTATTTGATTTTGTTGTTGAGCCAAATAAAATAAAATTAGATTGAATGTATATTTAGCTTTGGTTGTGAATCTTAAAAAAAATAATAATAAAATAAAATAAAATTGAATGTATATTTAGCTTTGATTAAGATTGAATTTTTCGAAATAAATTTTAAAAATTCTAGATATACAGAAAATTTGACAAGAATAATGTGACAGTGTTAATTAATGTGTATTTGATTTTGTTGTTGAGCCAAATAAAATAAAATAAGATTGAATGTATATTTAGGGGTTGTTTGGAATGTTCTAAATAAGTGTACTTTTTGACTTTTTATAAAATATAGGTTGCGTTTGAAGTGATGTAGTAGAGAGATGATGTGATTTAAATAAAATGATGTGACTTAAATAGGATAGTAATTTTTTGACTTTTTGACTTATTTTGAAGATGCCAAACTTAGCCTTAGTTTTAGTTGTGAATCTTAAAAAAAAAAAAAAAAATGGTTGTGAACCTTAAAAAAAATAAAAATAAAAAATAAAAAGAGATTGAATGGATATTTAGTTTTAGTTGTGAATCTTATTAAAAAAATAAAAAATAAAAAAAATTGTGAACCTTTAAAAAAAATAAATAAATAAAAAAGTGTCAAGTTGAGTTGGAAAATATCCAAACCTATTAAAAGATGGGGAGAGTAGTACCCATAAAAAATGAGGAATGAAAAATGAAAAAAAATAATTATAAAGAAATGGTAATAAAAAATTAATATTCACCCTATTAACTCCCATTACCCTTCCTAGTAATGTTTCCCTCATTCCCCCTCCTCTCCCTATGCTGCCATAGTAGTAATCTTGTTGGGATGATGATTTAAGATCATATGCGAAAAGCTGGTGATGTGTGCTTCGCTGAAGTTTTCCGAGACAGCGAGGGTATGACTTGTACCTTTTTTCTTCCCTACCTTTTTACCTTGACACGTCATTCTTATTTTCTTTCAAATCTGAATGAGAGCATTCTGTGTTTGACTCTATCTATGGAAAAATGAGGCCCATTTTATTTTTGATAATTTGGTTTACATTGTAAGATTTCTAAATCTTTTCTATATATTCAATCGTGCTATAATACAAAGAATACATCTAATTATATAATAATCCTAACCCTAAGACTAAAAAGAAAAGAAAACATTGCTATATATATATACACACAACCTCTTAAAATATATGTACAATATATACTACCATATATGTATATAAACCTGACTTAATATTCTCACACCTCCGTTCAACTCAAGGTGTTTTAGTAGAAAATACTAAGGCCCCGTTTATTTTGGGGTTAAATAGATGGGAGGGGATTAGGATGGAGGTGGGGTTATTTAGTGCTGTGTTTGTTTGTAGAGTTGGGGAGGGGATTAGGATGGAGGAGGTGATATAGATGTATGTTGGAAGGGGGATTGAGATAGAGGAGGTAGAGATAGTATTAGAAAAATAGTGAGGGGATTAGAAATTTTTTTATTTTTTTTACTTTTTATATATTGGGAATTTTTTTTTAAATATTAATGTTTAATTTTTTATATTTTTTTATTTGTTTTATTATTTTATATAAAAATAATTTAACAATTCCTACACTAACAACTACCATCAAAACAAACACAATTTTACTTAATCCCCTCACTATGAATCCCCTCACTATGAATCCCATCCATTCTACCTCTGAAAACAAACGGGGCCTAAGAGTTTGTCAAGAATAAACTGAAACCAAGCAGTGGTGTAAGTCTTATTAAAGAAGTCAGCAAGTTGCAGAGCTAAAGAAATGAAATGAAGTGAGATAGAGCCAGACTGCAGATGTTGACGGACAAAGTGACAATCAATCTCAATGTGCTTTGTTCACTAATGGAAGACAGTGTTATGGGCAATTTGAATAGCACTACGATTATCACAATAGAGGGAGGTCGGAGAATACTAAGGGACGCCCAAGTCGGAGAGAAAACAACGAAGCCAGACAACTTCAGCAATAGCACGAGCTATAACACGGTACTTAACTTCGGCAGTACAACGGGCTACAACAATTTGTTTCTTACTTTTTCAAGAAATCAAGGAATCGCCAAGAAACATACAGAAATCAGAAGTGTACTTACGATCTGTAACATCACTAGCCCAATCAGTATCAGCATAGACTACTAAAGCTAAGGAAAATGTAAAGGACAACAATAATCCTTATAAGATAGTATCGCGACGATATTGAAGCATTCGAACCAAAGCAGCCCAATGTGTAGAATGATGAGTAGAAATAAACAGACTAACCACATGAACAACATAGGCAAGATCAGGGCAAGTAACCATTAAATAGACTAAGTAACCCACGAGCTCTCGATTTAAACACCATTAGTAGTGTTAAATTTCACATTAAGCCCAATGGGGGTATTAGCAATCTTAGTGTCAGTAAGACTAGCACGGTGAATAATTTCATTAGTATATTTGGCCTAAGACAGAAAGTAACCCTTGGGAGAAGAGGTCACCTCAATACCAAGAAAGTATCGCAATGGGCCTAAATCCTTTATTTTCAAGGTGAGGAAAAGATGCTACTTGACCTCAATAATAGCAGAAGAGTCAGAGCTAGTAATAATCATATCATCCAAATACAGTAATAAGGCAACAAAACCAGCAAAGGTGTGGAAGAGAAACAAAGCAGACTCATAGGCAGAAGGATGAAACCCAGACTCAGTAAAGCAGTCTGAGATCGATCATACTAAGTATGAGGAGATTACTTCAGACCATACAGAGCACGCCGAAGACGACAAACTTGTCTAGAGGAATGGTGAAGGCCAGAGAGAGGACGCATGTACCTTCTCAGCGAGATGACCATTAAGAAAAGCATTCTTAACATCCATCTGATAAAGAAGCCAATAATGAACAACAACGATAGATATCAAAGTACGGACAGTAGTCATCTTGGCAATAAGGGAAAAACTCTCCTCAAAATCAATACTATACTCCTTTGAAAAACCCTTGGTAACCATTAGAATGAGTCTCGACTTTGTAGACCCATTTGCAACCAACTAGATTTTTACCAGTAGGCAAAGGAATCAACTCCCAAGTACTAATTTTCTGCAAAGCAGACAACTCATCCTCCATAGTAATATTTTAAAAACCGAATCGGTGAGCGAACCGGAAAAGGGATTTGGTGGACGGGTCACTGGTTCAACCATTGGGTTGAACCGAAATCGAATCATGTCGTCATAAATATATTAAAATTATACTTAAATAAAAATATAAGTAATAAAATTATAAATTAAAAAATTTGAAAATATTAAATTATCTTAAATATTTCTCCTAATATTTTTTTTACTAAAAAATATAATAATATATTTTAAAATATTATTAATTTTAATTTTGGAATAGGAAACCAAATATTCAATATTCTCTCCATATGATTTTAATTCAAATAATTTGATTGAAAGAAGAGCAAAAATTTTGGAGGGATGTCAAAATTTCAAGTCTCCCTGCAATAAATTTGATTGAATTCCACATGAATTTCTTAAGTTTTTTTGAAAGATTTTTTTTTCTTATAAATAAGTAGAGTCTTTCACAATAATTTCAAGCTTTCAATGGCATTCCTCACAAGAGGAGACCTTTGAAAGAGAATTTCTAATTAAAATTTTCTTATATATATATATAAAGAAAGAAAAAAAAAAAAAAAAAACTTGTTAAAAAATATAAAACAAAAAAGTTCAAAATTTTTAATTTTCTATACCCGGCTGGCTGGTTCACCTAACTTATCCTTGGGTCAATTGGTTTAGCGGTCCAACCGCCGATTTTTTCGATTGTCTCTAAATAGGCCATTTTTTGGATTGGAATGGTTAAGAGGGTATATTCGGACCGGAACCTCGACTAGTCGACGGTTTAATCGGTCGAACCGGCCGGTCTAGTTCGATTTTTAAAACCTTGTTCCATAGCTTGAATCCAATGAGGTTCCTGATAGGCCTTCTTGTAAGACTGAGGTTATGAAAAAGAATGAATAATAGGCAAAAATGCACAATGTGAAGGACAAAAACACGTTTTAGCGAAATCAAGTTTGACTACCTGTTTACGGATGCGAAGGGGATACTTACGATTAACAAGATCAGAGTCGTCAGAAGTAGGAGGATCAATAGTAGGGGCAAAGACAACTGGTGGAGGGAGAGCCTTGCAACAAGAATAGACTAACACCGGATAAGGAGAAGGAGAAGGAGCAGGAACAAGAGTAGAAGCAAGTGGGGAATGAGGAGAATGAGTGATGAGGGAACAGACTCATAGGGGTCAGTGGAGAGGAACTTATTAGGAGGGGTGGTACAAGGAAAAGACGGAATAAGCTTATGGGAAACATCAGAGATGTACTCATCAGGAGAGACCTCAAAAGGAAATTGATCAATATGAACCAAATCCCCTGTGGCAACTGGGTCTGTGAGAGGAGGAAGCAGAAAGTATGGGAGACATTCGAGAAAGGCAACATGGCGGGAGACATAAAGACGATGGGTAATAGGGCCATAACAGTGATAATCTTTCTGAGTGAAACTGTAACCCAAAAAGACACATGGGACAGATCGGGCACTAAGTTTGGTCCTATCTTTACGAGGTAAAAGAACAAAACAAGCAGATCCAAACATACAAAGGAGAGAATAATTAGAGAGTTGAGAAAACATAGCCTCATAAGGAGACTAACTAGAAAGAACGGGGTAGGCATACGGTTGAGAAGAAAAACAGCAGTAAAAACTGCCTCATTCCAAAATGAAACCAAAACGGAGGCAGAGAGAAGGAGAGGCCTAGATATCTCAAAAAGATGAAAGTGTTTACGCTCAAATTGACCATTTTGGGAAGGTGTGTCAACATTGGAAGTTTTGTGAATGGTACCCAAATTGGCCAAATATTCACAGAACTCAGTTTTAAAGTATTCCCCGCCTAAGTCAGAATACGACAATTTAATAGTAAACCCAAGCTGGGTAATGACTATAGATTGAAAAGTACGGTATATCTGGTAGAAGTCAAACTTATGAGTCGTAAGATAAACCCAAGTGTAAAGGGTGTAGTCATCAACAAATGAAATATAGTGTGTAGAGCCCCTTTTAGTAAGAATAGGAGAAGGACCCCAAACACTAGCATGAACTAAAGAAAACGGTGTATCAGATATAAAAGTACTTTTACGGAAAGATAAGACTGTTATTTTGGCAAGTTTACACCTCCGATACTTGGTAAGTTGACTAGGAGAAATTTTACCCAATATACCTGACTGAGCTAAAGATTGTAAGTAAGCGGTCAACAGATAAATGTCTGAATCTAGAATGCCACAAATAGAAATGACTTGACAAAGAATCTAACTGAAAAGAGGAAAAAGTAGTCGGAGAGGTAATCATAGGCAGATGTAGGCTCTTCACCACATAGAGGTCTCCAACTCTACAACCAATCCCAATCTATTGTTTAGACATTCAATTCTGCACAGAACAGATAGAAGAAGAAAAGATAATATCAAAATTGGAGGCATTAAGCTGACTGATAGATAATAAATTGACAAATAACTAAAGAACATAAAAGACAGATGGAATAAAAATAGTAGACATAGCAAACGGTAAAACAGACCCAATAGATATAATTGATATACCAGACCCATTAGCAACATTAACAGTAATAGAAAAGGGAGCGGAAGTACAATTTTAAAGTAATGAGAGATGGGGAGTCATATGATGAGAGGAACCGGAGTAAAAAAATCTAGACAGATGAAGAGATATTTGAAGAAGACCTAAGCAAACCTGAATGAAGAGAGGAAACAATGGAGGCAGATGGAGATGGTTGGGAAGTAAACAATATATGCTGAAGTTGACTAATTTGAGCACTCAAGGAAGCCAAGTCAATATTAGGAGCCGAAGCAGATGCAATATAGGTAGCGGGAAGAGCTCGGAACTAGTTCTGAGACTGCTGAAAAGATGAGGCAGGCAGACGTCCTTTCTTGGGATAGTGGTATTTCCAATAGCCCTGTTGATGGCAGAAGACACACTCATCAGAAGCCAGAGACATCATATTAACCAGAAAACTAAAGCGTTGAAGTGTAATAAACCCTGAATCCAAAACCACAGCGTAATAACCAAAAGACTGCTGGGTCTAAATGTAATATCAAAAAATAATATCAAATGGGTCAAATGCCAGAGAAGTCGAGACCCAAACTTAGAGAGATATGATAAACCAAAACCAGCAAAACCCAAACAAAGACCACAGAATGAGCCACACAACCTGGTTCTTCGACTAAAACAGAGACAAGCGATGAAGCTTCATAGGGCTCTAAACAGCGACCATGTATGTGAGAGCAGCAAAGCTCAATATGACTGAGCAAAACCACCAGTGAATGCAAAAAAAAAAAAAAAAAAAAAAAAAATCCACCAGCGAAGGTGAAACAAAAAGCCAACAACAACTAGCAAAAGAGAAGGATGCAACCAGTGAAAAAGAGAGAAATGGCTGCAAACAAGAAAGGTAGTGAAAGAGAGATGATACGAAAACCAGCAAAGGCTATGATGGCCTGCGAAATCACAAAGAGAGGCTTTGCGATCTCAAAGAACCAGATAACAGAGCTTCTAGAGAACTAGGATGAGACAATCCACAAAACCAACAAAGATGAACTAGACAAAAGGAAGAAGATGGACTAGATGAGTCGACTTTGAATTAGACGAAAGAACCAAACGAAGCATACCCAAACTCAGATAGGTCGACTTCGAATTTGATGAACCAAATGATAAAAGGAATCAGAGAGCAAAACCAAAGAGATTCGTGTTGGTTGCTAGGGTTTCGAACCAAGCTCTGATACCATGTAAGATTTCTGAATATTTTGTATATATTCAATTGTGTTATAATACAAAGAATACATCTAAGTATATAATAATCCTAAGCCTAAGACTAAATAGGAAAAGAAAACACTGCCATATATATACACAATCTCTCGGAATATATATACAATATACACTACTATATATATAAACCTAATCTAATATTCTCAAATACACAAGTGTAAAAGGTCACACATTGATGTAGTTACACTATAGAGACAAAAAGGTGCATTGTTTTTCCATTGCTTTTGTGAAAGATTGTTAATGATTGATGCTTAAGAAGCACAAACATTTCTAAGAAGGTGCATGTTTGTGTAGCGTCCATGTTTGACATTGACTGACACTAATTGGACACTTATCTAAATGTGTTGTATCATTGTCTTGAGACCCAGATGCACTTAAAACACATGGGGGACACATATGTCCATTGCTTAGATATATATGAAACACATTATAAGTTTGAACTTAATAACTTAGATGATACAATGATAAAAGAATAACAATATAGATTTATATCTATTAATAACTCGATTCGATATGAGTTTCAACCAAAATAACTCGATTCGTTTTATTGAATCTTAAATTGAGTGAATTGTACTCACTAATATTTGTTGTGATTAATTGAAATTTTGTTTTGTTTGCATAATGCATGAAACGACAACATTTTCACACAAAAAAAAAAAAGATCAATTAATTATATTGATGTACATGATGTTATATATATGTATATATATAATTTAGTTATACTGATATTTATTTTGTTTTTAAACACTCTATATTGTTTTTCTTCTATATAGACATATATAAAATTGTAGATTATGTTAAGTAAAGTGAATCTTACGGTGCACGATCCTATATGATTCATGATTCACTATTTTAGCAAACTGATTCACGATTTGATGGGCAATTTGACAACAATGTTTATGACATAATAATAAATATTAAAAACCATATATTTTGCGCGTGTGTCGTGCCTTGCCTTTTTTAAAATTGACGTGCCATTGTGTCCATATTGTGTTGCATGTATCATGTCTATATCCTTGCTTCTTAGATTGAGACAAAAAAAGCTTTATGTTACATTTCTTTAATTGAATCATGGTGAGATGAATATGAGATCTATGAGCTAAAATCTTTACTACCATAATGAAAATGCATTGAAGTTTCAGAGGAAATATACCATGGTTGTTCCTTCTTAGGATACTACAAGCATTAAGAAATGCATGTCAATGCACTATAATAATGGAGTGACAAAACTTTCTTATGTTGATTTGTCATTATGATAGCTAGTACTGAGGTTGAAAGAGGTTTAGTGATGTATTGACTTCATCGAGAGTAATATTGTGTAAATGTTTTCTTATTGGGAACGTGGAAGGAAAAAAGTGGGTTGTTTGTGCAAAGTGCGCATTGATGGCATGGCACAGAAATCTTGATTAAATATGGAGTACAACGATGCCGATCCAAAAAAGAAAAAGAAAAAAGGAAGTACAATGAGAGGAGTTGATGAAAATTACCTTTATAAGTTCTACTTCTCATGAAAAACTACTATGCCATTAACCTCATTGTCTAAGGAGAGTGATTAAACAAATACTGAGATGCAAGTTTAACTTGTGAACATAATATTTATATACATGATATAATGAATATAGAACTTTTCACCAAAGAAGACTTCACTTTTTTGCCTCAATTAAAGTACTTGAGTGTGTAACTGATCATTATTCTACAACGACATACTCAAATGTTGTGCTTCCTTTATTATCTAATAGTAATAATAGCAATTTCTAAATAAGAAACAATCTACTCTTGTATACAAAACCTTGTAGTGTGATGAGTAATTTTTATATGTGCATGTGAATTGTGTATTCAGATGCCTAGGCTTGAATAAAATTTTAATTGACAACCCCATGCTTTCTTGCTCTAGATTAACTTGGAATTTTTTTGCTTTTGTTAAGAAATTGTAATTTATGTGGATTAGCTATAAACTTTAGTACAATAGTTCTTTTGCATGAATATCTACTAAAATAGTTGAACAATTAGTTTCATGCAGAAGACTATGATGAGCAGGAAGACATGAAAACCCTATAGCATGATAAGGATTCAAAATTATTAACAATATACCAATGTTTGAGCAATTCATAATCATGCAAAATGGGGAGAGAAGAGGGAATTTTTGATATTTTATTTGTAGCATGCCTATGCTTTGTATAATCATGCTTAGTATTAAGTCTTATTTTTATATATTTCATGGGTTAGATGACTGCTAAACAGATTTTATGATTTTTATTAGATTTTAGGTGTTAGAAGTATTTTGGTAATTTTGGAAATTGCAAAACATAAGATGTCGGGATTGACCATGGTTCACCTTATTGGTCAAATTATATTATTAGATCATTATCTGTGATTTTATTTGGTTCTAGACTCTACAATAGTCTAATTGTCAAAGGGATCAAATGCTCCTACACTTTTAATCCTAGTCCTAATAGAATTAGATGAGGCAGCTACTTATAAGTACATTTGTAATCTTGTTAGAGTGAAAATTTTGAGAATTGTGTAAAGCTTTTTAAGCTATGTGATGCGTTGTGCAACCTTACCTTAGGAGATAATTCCTATTGAGTTTTAAGCGGGGATTCCTGGATTTTTTTTTCTTCTTCTTACAAAATTACTATTGGATTTCAATTTAACCATTAAACCTGTAACACCACGAAATAAAAGGCTATAAACCTCCCATCATATTCATTAATTAACAACACATGAATAAGTTATTATCTTTCATTAGTTCCAATTGATTACACAAAAGTGTAACATATGCAGATACACATTCACAAGCTTAACCCTGAATCTATAGCATATGCTACATAATAGAGAAATAGAATGAAAGTTAGACAAATAAGAAATTCCCTAAAGGCTTATAACTTTCTAAGACTATACTTGGTTACAACAAAATAGATTTAATTACAATACAGTTAAAGCCCTAGGCTTATGCAAAATAAATACAACAACATAAACAAAATGAAGGTCTTGCTTCCAAGTCCTCCTAAGTTATGGCCTTGGCAGAGGCATATCATCAGCATCTAAAAATAGTTTTCCCACATAGGGTGAGCTAGAGCCTAGTAGAAATAATCCGACATAGTATATGAATCTTAACAGAGTTCTAAGGTGAATGCATATGCAATGCTCATGTCAAAACATTTTATATCACTTTCCCAAAACTATGCCATGCCAGGTTTATCACCATTACGAAACCATTTCCTTCACAATAGAAAATAGGGTAGTGAATCACTATCTCCGGGAATGTCAGAACAAATATAACCTTTCTCAGAAATTTGCAAGTAGGAAACCGTAGACCGACACCCATGTAAACGTAGGCTATACAAGCACTACTATTGCCATTTCACGAAAATTTCATCCTCGAGATCGACGCCCATGTAAACGCATAGTTTTTAGGACTTTCACCATGGACACACATGCCAACTTATTTCAATGAGACAACACTTATTTTCCAGATTCACCCATTTTTCTCAAAACAATACACATTTTCAATATAATAAATATGCAACAATGCTCAATGTCATAGATAAGAAGATAGTTTCAATTCTCCTAATTTTCATGCAATTTCTATAACAATCATAGCTATCCTCCACTGATAACTCAAAATAGATATGTCTAAATAGATAAATAACTTCTATAAAGATTTACTTTCCAAATTTGAAGATGTGAGTGGTAATACATACCCAACTCCCACCATCCTCGTCACTATCAACCCAATTTCACATTTCCAATATCAATTCCAATTATGTATACAAAATCTACAATTGAGATATTTGGGGCAAAACCCCCCTAATCTTATTTAATCAATTCCAAGTATCTAAAACAACCATTTTATCACAACTCAAACTTATCTCTAATCTCAAAACCATTTTCAAGAATCCATTTGAAAACTAAGTTAAAATCATAAGAAAGTGCGAAGAATCCTTACCTCAAACTTAGAAGACGAGAGAGAGAGATTGGAGAAACTTCAAAAATGCCAAAACCCAACTTTGTTTCGATTAGAACGAAGTCCTAAATGAGCTCTACCTTTTTAACAAGGAGACTAGGGTACAGAAATTGGCAGATCAAGGTGTGTTTGTAGAGAGAATGGGAGTTTTAGAGAGAGAAGGTCTCAACTTAGGGTTTTTAGAAAGTTTAGAGAGAGATATATGAAAAAGTGACTGAAAAAGTGACTTTTACGGACTGATATACGTGCAGACTGCTCGAGCGTAAGAAGTGTCGCCTGAGCAACCAGACACAACAAATGAGATGCTCGAGCGCAGGGAGTGACCGCTCGAGCAATGAATACAACCTCCCAGAAGTTTTACAGATAGAGGACCATCGTTCGAGCTCAAAAAGGACCACTCGAGCCAACACTACTCGAGCACAAGAAAGACCACTCGAGCGAAGAACACCATCTCCCAGTATCTCTACAGACCTGCAAAAGTACTAGGAGTTCACAAAGACCGCTCGAGCGCAAGAATCATTGCTCGAGCAAAGAGAGAAAATTCTGGGCAACAACAGTTTTGAAAAACAAGCTACCAACCTGTTCCAAACGCAATCGAGACACTCAACCAAACTCAATGAGGAATAAGGAAAAAAAAAGCATGAACAACCATATAAGACAATGAGACCCAGATTCAGAACATCAAATGGGTTGGATCTAAACTAGAATCGCTATAACCTCCCCTCCTTAAGGAATTTTGTCCTCAAAATTTGAATGAAACAACAAGACCATGTTTAAACCAATTACAACAATGATAATAAATCAAATTTAACACCATGACCTATCCACCAGTCTTTCATTCTCATCACAATGATAAACACGTGCTCATCACTGAATATACAATTCATATTTCCGAAACATATACAATGTTTATATTACATTAACATAAAAAATTTCAATACATGTTCAAATATCAACAAATAAGTCCAGATACTTCTCACAGACTTCCAGCTCACGCTCCCAAGTTGCTTCCTCAATCCCATGATGTCACTACAACACCTTCACTAAAAGAATTGTCTTGCCATGCAAAACTGGGTATTGAGTATCTAAAACTCTAACTGGTCACTTGTCATACGAGGCATCCTCATCAACCTCTAACTTGTTCCAATCCAACATGTGTGATGGATCTGGCTCATACTTCCGGAGCATACAGATATGAAACACGTCATGAACCTTGGAAAGCTGTGGCGGTAAGGCCAAACGATAAGCTACCTCCCCAATTCGCTTTAGGATCTCACAAGGCCCAATAAATCCAGGAGACAACTTTCCGCTCTTCCCAAATCTCCTCAAACCCCCGTCTAGGTGAGATCTTCAAGAAGACGTGGTCTCCTATCTCAAAGGATAATAGTCTCCTCCTATAGTCAGCATAGCTCCTCTGCCGACTCTGAGCCATTACTAACCTTTTACGAATAAGTGCAACCTTTTCCGTCGTTTTCTGGACTAACTCATGACCTATCATAGGTGCATCACCCATCTCGGCCCAACACATAGGATATCTACACGATCGGCCCATACAAGGTCTCAAAAGGTGCCATGCCAATGTTCGTTTGAAAACTATTGTTGTACGCAAACTCTACAAAAGGAAATTGCCTTTCCCATGACCCTTTAAAGTCGAGAACACAACCCCGAAGCATATCCTCAAGGATCTGAATGGCGTGCTCTGACTGCTTGTCAGTTTGAGGATGATAAACGGTGCTAAACGTCAACCTAGTGCCTAAGGCATTCTGTAGACTCTGCCACAATCGTGCACATAGGTATAAAGTGCGCTGACTTGGTTAACTGATCAACTATCACCCAAATGGCATCATTACCCCGTTGAGTCCTCGGAAGACCCATAACAAAATCCATAGTGACGTGCTCCCACTTCCACTCAGCTATAGGTAAGGGTTACAACAAACCCGCTGGCCTCTGATGGTTGGCCTTCACTTGTTGACAAGTAAGGCACCTCGATACAAACAAGGCTATATTGTTTTTCATCCTCTTCTACCAAAACTGGTGACTAAGGTCGTGATACATCTTTGTGCCTCCCGGATGTACCACAAGGCATGAATGGTGAAACTCTCGGAGTACCTCCTCTCTACAAGACTCATACATGAAAAGACGATCAAGGTATTTAACACTTGAGTCAGAAAATACGTTCAAGCCCTTCTCTATCTTCTGCTAGATATCTTCTCCTTGAGGGTTTCTACCTCATGATCACCCTGTTGGGCTTCTATAACTTTGCTCACCAGTGTAGGTTATGTAACACTCAATAGACTTGCCAAGATGCAAGTCAAACTCGCCAAGATGCAAGTCAAACTCGCCAATAGCACCCAACATCTCCCATTCCTAGATGGCAATACTAGCTACACTGCTAAAGGACTTCCTACTCAAGGCATCGGTTACTACATTGGCCTTCCTCGGATGATAGTGCAACTCAAAATCATAGTCCTCCATGAACTCCATCCATCTTCTCTGCCTCAAATTCAAATCTTTCTGTGAAAGTAGATAATTCAAACTCTTATGATCGGAAAAGACCTCAAATCTATCACCATACAAGTAATGCCTCTAAATCTTCAAGGCAAAGATCACCGCTACCAGCTTCAAGTCATGAGTAGGATAGTTTCTCTTATGCATTTTTAACTGACGTGAGCCATATGCTACTACCTTCCCCTCTTGTATCAAGACACATCCCAAACCTTCTTGAGACGTGTTACAATACACTGAATAGCCCAAACCCCTCTCCGGAATAATCAATACTTGAGTAGTGGTAAGTGTTACCTTAAGTTCTTGGAATGCCTTCTCACAAGTCTCACTCTACACAAACTTAATTCCCTTCCTCGTCAGTCTAGTCAACGGTGAGTCTAACCTAGAGAAATCCTTCACAAATCGACGGCAATACCCGGCCTACCTCAAGAAACTACGAATCTCAAAGGCATTCTTAGGTTGTTCCTAATCTTATACTGCTTCTATTTTAGAAGAATCTACAGTCACTTTTTTCCTGGATACCACATGGCCTAAGAACTTCACTTCTTTTAACCATAACTCACACTTATCGAACTTAGCATACAACTTGTGGGCTCTAAGCAACTCAAGTACAACTCCAAGTTTTCCTCGTGCTCCTTCTTAGAGGGTGACCAAATCAAAATGTCATCAACGAAGACAACCACAAAATGGTCTAGAAACTCATGAAAGACCCGATTCATCAAATCCATAAACATGGCCGGTGCGTTGGTTAACCCAAAAGGCATCACTAGGAACTCATAATGGCCATATCGCGTATGGAATGTCATTTTCTAGATATCCTCCTCCTTCACTCTCAATTGGCGATAACCTGATCTCAGGTCTATCTTAGAAAAGCAACAAGACCCCTTCAACTAGTCAAACAAATCATCTATATGAGGCATTGGGTATTTGTTCTTAACAGTTACTTGGTTCAACTTTTAGTAGTCAATACAAAGTCACAATGTCCCATCCTTCTTCTTGGCATAGAAAGCCGATGCTCCCCAAGGTGAAGTACTAGGTTGAATAAAACCCTTATATAACAACTCCTAGAGTTGAACCTTCAACTCACTCAATTTAGCAGGTGCAAATCTATATGGTGCCATGGAAATCAATGCCATACCAGGCACTAAATCAATAGAAAACTCAATCTCACGTTGAGGTGGCAAACTAGTGAGATTCTTAGAAAAGATGTCCGGGTATTCACAAACTACCCTCGGTAACTCAACTAAGATCATATCACTCTTAACACCCAAGAATGTAGTAAGAAGGGACTAAGCTCACCCCGACCATGCGGATCACACATTGGCAACCAAGCACTATCAACTCAGCCTTCCAAGAAATAGAAACAGTCACCACTCGAGGTACATACAGTAACCCTTTGACGGTAATAGTCTATAATAGCCCAATAAGAGGACAACCAATTGATGCCTAATATAACATCAAAACTCAACATATCAATCAATATAAATGCAAAAGGAAGTCAGCGACCGACAACCTCTATCTCACAACCCCGACACCCCTGGTCCAACACAACCTCTCCGTCAACCAGAGACTCTATCCTGAGTGGAGATGCTAACTGAGCCACTTCTAATCCCAATGCCGATGCAAATGTAGACGAGATAAAAGAATGGGATGCACTCATATCAATCAACATATTGGCAATAAAATTACACAATAAGAAGTTACCTCTCACTACCGAAGGCCCTGTCACTAAATCTAGTGTGGTAACAGCATACGCATACCCTGTAGGTCTCTACTCTGCCTGCTCACCTCCCAGAGCATAAGTCTGATGCATAGATTGGCTTGGTGTACTAGAAGTGCACCAAAACTGCCACCTAACTAAGGGAAAAACCTCTTCACATGCCCTAACTGCCCACACTGATAATAGGCAGGTGGCTGCCCTCTCCCCTGACTGGCTCTGAGGACCAGTCGAAGATGGTGCAGACAGTTGCCCTCCTCCTCTCTGTAGGGAAGCTGCAGACTTGTGACCTAACTGGCCACACTTAAAACAAGTGAAACCTCTCTAATTACCTCTCTCTAAACCCAAACTCGGCACAGGAAAGGTGGATTCAAACTATGCTCCCTGAGACTGCTATGGGTTGGAACCCCTCTACCTCTTACTGTCTTGATTCTCCCCCCTAAACCACCTGACTCGTTTGGAGCCTCTTATTCTTTCCTCATCGGTTTGAATCATGGTCTCTAAGTGAGCTGCCACCTTTATAAGACGACTGTAATCCCTAATCACAGATGCAACCACTTTAAAAAGGAGTCCGATCCTCAACCTCTTCTGAAATTCCAAGCAACGGCGTTCCTCCGTTGCTGCCAACTCCGGTGCAAACCTCGACAAACTAGTGAAGGTAGCCTCAAACTTGGCCGCCGGTGTGTTCAACTGTTTGAGCTTCAAAAAATGCTCCTTTAACTTCTCCCTAACAGTGGGAGGCAAAAACTTATCCTGGAAAGCATTGACAAAGGCCTTCCAAGTCACCTCGTTGCGGCCCTGCACAAACTTCCACCATTGACCCACATTTCCCTTCAGCTGGAAGGATGCCAAGGTCACTCGCAGCCCATCATCCTCGATGCCAAGCATCTCGAACACCTTCACCATCTGTTCGAGCCATTCATCCACTTTCAAAGGCTCTTTAGGATCCCCTAAAAACTTGTTCAGATTAGACCTGAAGAACTCACTCTTCAAGAAAGACGGTCCTCTCTCAGCAACATGGGCCTGGACTTGATTCTCAGCTCTGAGAATGTCCATGGATTCCTGCAAAGCTCGGGCCATTTCTCGGGCCAAAGTGCCCATGGCCTGTTGACCAATCGGTTCGGTCTAATCAACCCCTTGCTTTTGTGCCGGAATTTCATCCGGTAACGGCACCTCCTGCTATCTAGGCCTGCTACGCCTAACACCACTACGTCTACGTCATGACATCCTAATAAAGGTGACCCTAAAGATCAGCACATTTACAAATATGCCGAAACTAATTCACTCATGTCCTAAAGCGATGGACGTCAATTAATTCACTCCACATCAGCACACAATCGCATAAACACATATGAATTTTCTTTTTAGATAATGATCGTCCCACGACGTTGCCAGAGTTCCAGTTAGAAATAACAGTGATCAAGTGCTCTTCTAACATGACTTCTAGAAACTTGTAGACCTAATCAACATCTTAGAAATTAAATTCCAAACTGTAGACCGCCTGAAACTCGCTCTGGGCGCCCCCCTTTCGGAGAGGGCGCGCATTGGGTTCTAACTACTACAGTTTGGACTCCTGTTACGGTTCTGAATCTAATCTCACAAAGTGTAATGTAAGATTGATAAATCACCAAAGAGTCCAAATCCGGCAAATCGTTTTGGAAAATCGATTTTAATCAAAAAGCGCCAAACATAGACTGCTTTGCCAGATTTCAGAGTCGCCACCTAAATATTTTATTTTGTGAAATTTAGGAAACCCTGACTCGTGCCTAAGGCCACGTGTCCGTCATCACCAAAGTTGCCTCGGCTCGGGAACTTGGGTACGAGAGGGAAAGGTCCTGAAATGAGCACCCCTGCTCGCTCGATCAAAGATCGGCCTCTACTAATATAATATGTTGTTTTTATAAATACATGTTCTTATTCCGGTTATTAATCTAGAATTACTATGTGATGCGCACATTTGGAACAAAACATCTCATGTTTGTTTTTCGAAAATGGTTTGAAGTTGCTACCCTCAAGTAGGCTAAAATGCGGACTTGCCACCCTCAAGTGGGCTTGAAAACATGATGATTTGCCACTCCAAGTAGGCTTAAAACTCGCATTTTGATGAATTGTTCCAATTCAAGTAATGAACCCTTCATCCACAGGCATTCATGCTATTAATCACCTAAGCACATAGCCTCATGGCAAGCTTGCTATCATGGCAGTCACTTACACACATGCAAGGATGCTAAAGCATAAACACTTACAGTGTACCCCGAGCCAAAACAACTACTAGTTAGAAATCAATGCATGATCCTAACTATGTTAAGTGCCTAATGCAACACATGCAAAATGCAACTAAATGGGCTCGGCTATCTAAGATGGCATATGAATGCGACATTTGATACATGCTTTGAAACACGTATTTAAATAAGTATTGAAATACAATGCAGTTTGTATGATGCGTCGAGCCCGGTGCGTACAAGACAAATGAATGATGCACGCATGCAAGCATAAGGATGCTAATCAAAACATGCCCTAAAACTAACCATCGAAAGCTGATAAGTAAAAGGGAGAAAGAAATGGGGTTGGAAGACATGCACACACACACGCACCCTTATTACAACATTTGCCCTCTCGACGGAGGGTCCGAATAAAATGAAAGCTAACTAGCTACGCTAATTAAGCTAACTATTACAAACCAACTAATTAACTAACTATTCTAGCTAATTAATTATTACAAACCAAATTGAATAACTAGCTAATCTAAGCTAATTAGAATATTACAAAGCACTAAGCTAAATTAATTACAACACAGGTAATTAACTACAACTAGCTAACAAAGGCGATAAATGGCCTCGTGGGCGAGGGAGATATGCATGCTCGGTTTCGTCCTCCCAGAAATCCATCGCCTTGCCTCAAGACGCCGTCTCTTTTTGCACTCTTTTGAATCTTTGAAAATTACACCGATTTCCAAATTGCTCCTTTCTGATCTCAAGAACACCTTGAGGGCTGAAATTCCTCCTGTTGCTGCAACAGAGCACAGACAGAGGCAAGACAGTGTATTTGCAAGGAAATGTATGCACTTCCACACTCCTTATCATATCTCAAGCTCAAAGAAGTATGGCACTTGACTCTTGAGCCAACAACCAAGCATTTTCAATGCATGGTGGCCAAAGGATCAAGCTTGTGCAAGACTCAATGAATGCACACATAAGACTCGAAAGGCCTCCACCCTATCATGCACAATCAAGGGGGACGGCGACCAAGAAATGAGGCGCGTTTCATCACTTCAAGTATGAAACGCCCCTCGTTTCTTGTGTTTGGATTAACGTCCAATCCAAACACAATGCAATGCAACACACATGCAAACAACATGCTTACCTATCAATACTAGAGTGGCATGCACGAGGCTCTATCATGTAAGCAATGCATGCGTGGCATGTTTAGAGGCATTAAAGCAAGTGAGGTACACAACACCAGGACTATGCAATGTTATGCACAAACAACCAAACCAACCCAAAACAGAGCTATATCATGGAAAATCAATGGTAAAAACATGCTCAAACTAAGGCTCAAAGGAGTAGAAAATCATGCTCCTTTGGTAGCTCACCAATAAGGCACAAAGGCACAACTCTCAAAAGCTCTCAAGGAGTGAAAGAAGTGAGAACATGACACATGTATATGCTCCGAAATTACATGCTAAATGATGCCAAAACATGCAACCATCACAAATATAGCATGCTAAGGTGCGCAAAACTCAAGACTAATTAAGGCACTTGCACCATAGCCATATCAAGCAAGCCCCAAAGGACCAAGATCACTCAAAATAGTCCTAAGATAGGTCAAAACATAGCCAAAAATGTGCTGGAGTAGAGCATACACATGCTAGATCAATGGGCTAAAACACCAAACATGCTAGGCTAGTGAACCAAAATTGCACTACAAGTGCAAGAAGCATGCAAGACGCAACCAAACCAACCCAAAAAAGAGTTATGACATGGCAAATAATGGCTAAAAACATGCTGAAATGGAGCCAATTCAAGGCACAATGACATGCTACTTTACAAGGCTACAAGTAGGATTACACTACAAGTACAAGAAGCATGCAAGGGGTGACCAAGACAGCCAAAAATAGAGTTATGGAAGGTCTGAAAAGTCACAAAAATGAGCATAAACAAAGCCTCTAAGAAGTAGAAACACATGCTCTTTTGATGGGCCATCAACACATGCAAACAAGAGAAGAGGAGGGGGGACCACCCCCACCCATTTAAGACCTCAAAACCACTTTTCCACCGTTGAAATTCCTCTGAGTTTCAGTGGTAAGAAGGCCAAAAAGTGATGGTCCAAAAGGCCTTAAAAGATGGCACAAAGCAAAGCAAAACAATCCACCAAAGGGGGTAAACCACCCCTAACTCAAACAAAGCCTCAAACAACCTTTTTAAACACTTTAAAACAAAGGTTTTTGTAGTTGAAAACAAAGCCTAAAATAGCATGCAAAGGTGGCTAAATAAGCAATAAAAATAAAGCTTTAAAGAGGCTATTACTCACCCTTGAAGCACAACTTCAAAACCAGCCACTTCTGAGAAAAAATCAGGTCAAAACCACTCAAATAAGGCTCCCAAGTACCTTCGCGACAAGATGAAGGTGTTTGAGTAGGTGTTTGTGTGCAAAAGTATGAAGAAACAACCCTTTAAGGCACAAATATGGAGAGAGCGGGAGAATTCTAGAGAGAGAGGGAGGGTTTTTGTCTTCCAAAAATCTGAACCCTTTGGAAGGGGGAGACACCTCTTCTTATATAGAAATGCAAGCCAAAGCTTGCTTGAATCCCTCCCTACGTGTAGGGAGGATGCATTTTGTGCCTAACAGCTGGCACAGCTGGCACCAAAAATATCTGCAAAAGCAGAAAAAAGGCTGTAGACCACTTAGGCTGGCCGACCGACCACCCCCCCAGTTGACCGACCACCTCAGGTGGTCGACAAGGGAGAAAACTGGCTGGCAGGGGAGAAAAAGGGTCTACAATGAGAGGAGAAGGTGGTGGCAGGCTGCAGACCACTTAGGCTGGTCGATCGACCACCCACCCTAGCTGACCGACCACCAAAAATGGTCTACAGGGGAGAAAACTGGCTGGCAGGGGAGAAAACTGGACAACACCCCTACTTCTCCCTCCAGGCAAAAGGGGGCACCAAGGTTTGGCTTAAAACAAGCATAAAACCAAGAGAGTTCAGAGACTCAAGGGCAAGGCTCGCAACTGAAAACCCCGGGGACTCCAAACGAGCGCAAACATGCGCAGTCATCGAGCGCTCAATCGATGACGTCCAAGTCTTTAGGACGGTCAAAAATAAGGTGTCTACACATACCCATTTAGCCACATAAATTTGTTATCACATAGCATACCATACATACAATATCTCTATCAAGCGAGATAAACCCATTGTGGTAAGAACCACTCCCCACATACCCAAAGTATTTAAACTCGATACGCTCGTATACCAAGTTGTAATGCCCCAAAATAAAAGACAATAAACCATCCACCATATTCATTAAATAACAACACATGAATAAGTAATTATCTTCCATTAGTTCCAATTGATTGCACAAAAGAGTAACATATGCAGATACACATTGACAAGCCTAATCCTAAATCTATAGCATATGTTACATGATAGAGAAATAGAATGAAAGTTGAATAAACAAGAAATGCCCTAAAGGCTTACAACTTTCCAAGACTATGCTTGGTTACAACAAAATGGATTTAATTCAAATACAGTTAAAGCCTTTGGCTTGTACAAAATAAATACAACAATATAAACAAAATGAAGCTCTTGCCTCCAAGTCCTCCTAAGCTATTGCCTTGGCAGAGGCATATCATCAGCACCTGAAAATGGTTTTCCCTCATAGGGTGAGCCAGAGCCCAGTAGAAATAATCCGACATTGTATATGAATCTTAACAGAGTTATAAGGTGAATGCATGTGCAATGCTCATGCCAAAACATTTTGTATCACTTTTCCAAAACCATGCCATGCTAGGTTTATCACCATTACGAAACCATTTCCTTTACAATAGAAAATAGGGCAGTGAATCACAATCTCTGGGAATGTCAAAACAAATACAACCTTTCACTGAAATTTTGCAAGTAGGAAACCGCAGACTAGCACCCATGAAAACGTAGGCTATACAAGCACTATCATTGCCATTTCACAAAAATTTCATCCGCGGGATCAGTACCCATGTAAACGCAACGGTTTTTAGGACATTCACCATGGACAATAAAGCTAACTTATTTCAACGAGACAACACTTACTTCCCAAATTCACCCATTTTTCCCTAAACAATGCACATTTTCTATATAATAAATATGCAACAATGCTCAATGTCATGGATGTGCAGATAGTTTCAATTCTTCTAATTCTCATGCAATTTTTACAACAATTATAGCTATCCTCTACTGATAGCCCAAAACAGATATCTCTAGACAGATAAATAACTTCCATAAAGATAAACTTTCCAAATTTCAAGAAGTGAGTGGTAATACATACCCAACTCCATCATCCTCATCACTATCAACCTAATTTCACATTTCCAACATCAATTCCAATTATTTATACAAAACCAACATTTGAGATATTTATGGCAAAAACCCCATTTTCTTCCACAATCAATTCCAAGTATCTAAAACAACAATTTTATCACAACTCAACCTCATCTCTAATCCCACAACCATTTTCAAGAATCCATTTGAAAATCACACTTTTTATTTTTAACTCAAAACCCTAGGTTTGTTGAAAAACCCCCAAATCATAATGTTGTTTTAGAAATAGCAAATAACTAAGTTAAAATCATAAGAAAGTGTAAAGAATCCCTACCTCAAGCTTACAAGACGAGAGAGATTGGAGAAACTTCAAAAATGCCAAAACCCAACTTTGTTCCGATTGGAACGAAGCTCTAGATGAGCTCTACCTT
Source organism: Camellia granthamiana (assembly GCA_036172215.1). Classification (NCBI taxonomy): domain Eukaryota; kingdom Viridiplantae; phylum Streptophyta; class Magnoliopsida; order Ericales; family Theaceae; genus Camellia; species Camellia granthamiana. Next base: position 88,183,869 of record CM069911.1, on the reverse strand, counting down.
TTTAACGAAAGGACTAGGTGTAGAAATGGGTGGATCAATATGTATTTGTAGAGAGAATGGGAGTTTTAGAGAGAGAAGGTCTCAACTTCGAGTTTTTAGAAAGTTTAGAGAGAGAGAGAGATATATATATACGAAAAAGTGACTCAAAAAGTGACTTTTACGGACTGATATACGCGCAAACCGCTCGAGCACAAGAAGTGTCGCTCGAGCGACCAAACACAACAAGTGAGACCACTCGAGTGAAGACTACAACCTCCTAGAAGTTTTATAGATAGAGGACCATCGCTTAAGCTCAAAAAGGACTGCTTGAGCCAACACCGCTAGAGTGCATGAAAGACCGCTCAAGCGAAGATTACCATCTTCCAGTATCTCTGCAGACCTGAAAAAGTACTGGGAGTTCACAAAGACCGCTTGAGCAGAGGAATAACTGCTCAAGCGACAAGACAAAATTATGGGCAACAATAGTTTTGAAAAACAAGCTACCAACATGTTGCAAACGCAACCAAGATACTCCAACAACCAAACTCAATGAGGAATAAGGAGAAACAAAGCACAATCAACCATATAAGACAATAAGACCCAGATCTAGAACATCAAATGGGTCGAGTATAAACTAGAATCACTATAAAACCCTTAAACTGCATATTGTTTAAGTCCTTTACATCCTTTATTATGAAAATCCATCAAAATTTCACTCTTGAAAATCAAACTAAATGTCACTTTTTTCCATCTAGAAACCCTTGAAGATTTATAGGGCCCTAACTCTAAAATATTTTTCTTAACATTAACCTACCATGTTTCCTATTGTAGACAACTTAGGCCCTAGGTATTGTAGCCTGGTTAAAAAAGTGCCTTTGTTGCTTTTAAAGGGTTGGGGATTCCGTCATGGGTTCAAATTTTATTGCCTTATAAGAAAAGGAATGAAAGCAGGCAATAACAAGCCTCATTTTTCTATTGCACATTTGGTTTACAGCTAAGTTAAAGGCTCTTCTAGTCACAAACCTTGGTTTATCTCTGAGCTCCTCTTTAAGGCTAAGGTGGTGTAGAATGGAGTGGTCGAACGGTTTCAACGAAGATTGGCTAGCTGGTATATGCAGGAAGGGGCACTAGACATGTCCAGGGGTCATTTGGATGCTTCAAGGATTGTACACCATTCTACTTTTCTTTTTTTGGAAGTGGAGGAATATTGTGGTCAATACCTATGTTACACAGACTCTTCAAAATAAATCAAATATCCTTGTAGACACCGACAATCGGACAAGGGTATGAGATATGTGTCAAATACTTTTCAACGGATACTTCTTATATAATTGTATATAACACTATTATGATATGTACATATTGTTGTATAATTGCTATAAATGTCATTTTAACACAATAAGTTATATAACACTATTTTATCTTACATACTTAATTAAAAACACAAATATATAACATTTTTTTGCCGAGTCCGTGTACCCTAAATTTATGATTTGATGAGTCTGACCTCTAGATACATATCTACACCCAACATCCTTACCTGAGTCCATGTAACATAGGTCAATACTCAAATATTTGAATCTATATATATTTTCCTGTGTTTCAAATGTTTGATGTAGTCCTTGGCCTTTCTAAATGCTAATGTAGTCAGAGTGATCAATACTCAATGGAGGTCATTATTTGTACTAAATTTGTTTAGGTGTAACTCCTATCACTAGTACCTTCACATTTTATGTATGTTAATTTCTTTCTTGTGCATATACAATGGTATTGCCATAATTATCTGACTTATCGTTTCTTAAAATTTCTTTGTTCAAAATTTGCTCTGCATAATTGTCTGTGTTTCTTGAAGAACCTTTGGTCTGGTTGATTATACTAATTACAAGGACATGAAATATGCTGTAAGTTGCTGAGAGAATTCATTTTCTGCTACTATTTTCTTTGTTTTTATGCTTTCATTTTCAAATTTTTTTTTAAAGTAACTGATTTTTTTGTGTTACTCAGATTTGAAAACTTGATGACACTGAATTTAGAAATCCTTGGACGAGAACTTATATTCAGGTATTTTCACTTATTGGTTATTATATATTGAACCTTATTAGTTTTATTGACTGTTTTATACTTGGTCCCCAAATGTGTATGCAATTCAGGAGCAGCGTCCCTAGTAGCATTTGGGACACTGTTTTCATTTTTTTATCTGCTTATTTTTGAGTTTTGTGTAAGTTTTTGTAATAGCATAATAATCTAGGACTCCCCTTCTCTCAAGTTTTGGTCTTCAATATGTCGACCCTAGATTCTATATAGAGAGGTGGTAGGGTTTAGGGATGTAATAGGTTGGATATGGGATGAGGGATCCCTCACTCAACCTTGACCTGAGGACCAAAATCAATTCTTGCAATTCATCCCACCCCATGACAAGGTGAGGATAAAATTGCACATTCCCTATACTAGAAGGGGATGATATTCCATGAGGTTTCAATTTTTTTGAAAATATTTTGGCAACGCATGATATGGGCCTCATGGGGAGGTGTTAATATTTTGGTATTATGTATCATATGCGAGTCCCATTTGTCAAATTGCCATCCCTACATAGGATTATGATGATTTTCTTTAGGTAAATAACAAACACTACAATTGGTCAAAGTCCAAACCCAGAAAAGCTTCCTCCCAAAGGTTCTAGGTTAGGAACTTCATATCATAACGTAGATTTATGCATGAAAGCAATGATGTTGAGAGATTAGTTTAGAGGTTTCTTTTGATGAGGTTGTGTTGATCTTTGTTTGATATGTTTGTATGTAAAAGGTTGTAGGTGAAGTATGAGGGCAGTCTGTCAAGGAGCCGAAGTAGGAGTCACAGCAGAAGTAGAACTCCAAGGAGGAATATGAGGTATAACTCATGTTAATTATTGGTTTGCTTCATTTATAAGCTTTTCTGACAACTTATAAATTGCCGATCTAATTACAGCAAATCACTGGACTGTTCTCTCTCTAGATCAGTATCAAAATCTAGATCCTCGTCTCCTATGAAATCATCCAGGTATTTGGGTCTTAGTTGTATCATTCATCTCTATGCTTTTTTGTTTCTCTCAGTGCCATTTCTAACCTTGATTTTGGTTATTTTTGACCAAACTATGTAGATCAAGATCAAGCTTGAGGTCTGGATCTCCTTGTCAGGTAAGATCCCATAGATTAATTTTTTGGGGAAAAAGAAATAATTGTGCCTCATTCACATACTGCACGTGTGTACATTGGCGTCATTAATAATATATTAAGCTCTCTGAATTGGATGATTTGCCTAGGTTTTTTTGGAGAAGTGCATTAAGAAAATTTGGGAAAACATATTTTAGCATTTATTGTTATTACTAATATTATTATATCATTATGATTATGTCCGAATGGAATTTCATGGACTTATTGTTGAAACTTGATCTTGTTTCAAGCACGATCAGGTAGTGGCAGACTTCTATACAACTGGAGTGGAACTTTTTGTAGCCTTCTTGGATGGGACAGTTTGAGAGCATTTTTTAAAAAAAAATTTTTTATGGCATCTAAGTAGACTAATTATTTGAAAATGTCATTTATAAACCTATTCTAGAACTAGTTCTGAAAATTTTTTCATTATCACGAAGTTTGTCAATCGACTGAATCTAAGCTTTATTGTGATAACCCTACTCCTTATCATGCTTTACTTCCCTAATTGTGCCTATGATTATGTGTTCAATGTGAATTTACATGTTTAATTGTGTGATTTATATGATTTTGAATTCATATCTCTTGTTCGTAGGAGAACTTGTTGAAATTAAAACTTTGAACTGAAAATAGAAAGCCTTAGAGGCATCAGAAATAAAAACCGATTAAATATTTGCAATTATCATAATTTTTAGAGCCTAATGAGTAGTTTGGTAAAAATTTGATTCAGAATAAAATAATTAGATTAATTTAATCAAATAAACTTTAGGTTAATTATCTTAAGCTCTAATTAGATAAACTAACTAACCTTGTTTTAGTAGACATATATATATATATATATATGTGCACCTTAGTTCTAGAAGTTGAGAGAAACTCAACTTCAATGTGCTGGAGAAGAGCATCAAGAGAGAGAACTCAATAGAGAAAAATGTGAGAGCTCAAGAATTGGAAGGAGAAAGGCTAGGAACTTGGGAGAATTAAGGGGAAAACTCAAGAATTAACCCAAGGTATGTGAAATCCAACTAGAATTCTTGGAATTAACTTATCATTTGTTTGAATTCAAGACCAAAGTGAGCTAGGGTTTTGAGTTACTAGCTTGATCGAGTTATATTCATGAAATTGAACTTTGATTCTTTGGATTTGTTTGATTTAAGAGTCAATTCCTTTGAATTTATTTGATTTGAGTTTGATTGTGAGAAGTTGAGTCGTGATCCTTAGATTTTGTATGATTTGAGCCCAAAAGTTTACATGCAAGATGTGTATCTAATTGAATTTGAAAGAAAATTAAGGTATTCATGGAATTATAGAATTGGAAGTTTAATTTTAGAAATAAAAGCAATGTTTAATTCAATTGCGCTTGAACTACACTTTAATTATGTTTGTATATCGTGTTTCTGAAATAGTTTTGCATGAATTTGGGCTTGAAAATGAGTTTGAAAGCATGAATTTTGAGCAAGTTTCAGACAACACCATCAAGCCCAGAACCACACGTACGGTTGTGAGCCTCGCATGTGCGAAACCTAGAACAAAATAGAGCTGAGCATTCTGCTTTTATTTCACATGCGGGCCCCACGTGCGACACCTTCAGCACGTGCGGTGAGGGGCTTCCGCACGTGCGGAAAATATGGGAAATTCTATTTAATTTTTGTTAATCTTTCCACCCTTCTGGACATAGTTTTGACCTCATTTAGACCCTCTAGGAAATTAAAAGATAATTGGAAACCTATTGAGAACTAATGTGATTACCTAGAAAGAAAAGTGCACGAAATTAAATGGATTGTTTATCGAATTTGTATGTGTGATATGTTGTGTAGGTTGCTTGCACGAGGGATTACCACAAGGCCTAACTCACTGTGAGTAATAGTATTGTAAAGAGATGTACTAAATTATTCCTTTAATTCTCTCTGAAAATGGTATTCTAGTCAGCATGATTGAGTTGCATGAATTGGAATTGACATATGAATTGTGGGTCGAAGAACATTCTGTTATATGAGGGCCCAAGGCTGTTCTGTTATATGTGGACCTGAGGCCGTTTTGTAATAGGTAGGTCTGAGGCTGTTCCATAATATGTTGGGCCCAAGACTGTTCTGTAAATGTGATTATGGATAATATTATGACGAATGTAATTTTGGAAAAGTATTGTGTTCACATAATATGCTTTCTTTTAATTCAAGATTATTCATTTGATTCGCTTTACTTTACTATTATTCATTGAGTGTCGCTCACTTCCTATTTTATATGTATGTAGGTGAACCATAGGAAGATCAACCTTAGGGTCAGCCCCAGGATTTGCCTCTGTGAACCTATCGTGTCAAGCCTACTTGATGGCGTTTTGTTTTTGTCGGATGATGCTAAGTCTTATGTTAAGCCTTTTGTATGGTTTTTGTTAAGATGGTTTTGTGGTCTTGTAACTAAATGGTGATGATTTTATTGTACATAAGTTATGTTTGAAACCATGACATGTATTTATAAGTGATATAACCTGATCATCTAGGCATTGCTCAATGGACATTATGTTTAAATTATTTGCTCCTACTTAGGCCCCATTATTAAAAATATTTTGTAATCTGTATGAGGCCGTAGGTAATCAAGTGATTACTAGTTGGTTATGGTCCAAACATTTAGGGGCAAGTTTGGGTCATGACAGAGTGGTGTCAAAGCACAAGTTAATATCTCACACGCATGTCCATTGAGCATTAGAATGTCTAGGACGGATTTAAGTTGTATGCATCTAGTAAGTGATATGTTGCGCATTCAGAAAAAGGTGTTTAATAGGCTAAGTATTGAGATTACGAACTAAAGGTTATTATGGAATCTCGACGATTAAAACAAACTAGGATGTGTTTGTTTAATAAGTTTTGTATTAAGGCGAAAAGTTAAAATTATTATGGAATTTTGATGTTATAGAGAATCAGAATCTTAACTAGAACATTGGTGATCTGAAGTGTATTGATTTGTGGAAATATAGTATTGCAAGGAATTAGACACTGTGATGAACTCCATGGAAGTCTTATGAGTTATATGTAAACTTAGATTAAGTAAATATTTGGAAGAATTGGGGTATGTGATGGTCAATGAAGTGTGTGGAATTATGGTGATTGAGTGGAATTACGGAACTATGGTGTTTGATAAATAAGATGGTATGTTGATATGGTGAAGAATTTAAAATGTTTTGATATGAATGTGGAAAATTAGAATTCATTTGCTTAGATGACTAAGCTTTGACTCAAATTGTTAGAATTTAAAAAAGAAAAAAAAATATGTGTGGGCAATGACCTAGACAATTGTTAGATGTCGATGATAAGTGAAGTTTCTACTTTTCTTTCTATTTTGGTAAAATTGTTTAATTTGATTAAGTCATATGCTCTTGTGAATGTCTGAGAATATGAGAAGAATGGTACTCCACTTTAGTAGACTACCACTTGTATTTATTTACTCACACTATAAGCATGTATGGATTGGCCTCTTAGGAAACAAAACTTCCACATATGAATAATGGTCAAATTGGACATATGTAAAGTTCTGCTTTAATTTGTATGTCAGTTTAATGCTATTCGGGTGCAACTCATCACTTGTTATCTTCGAAAAGGATCAATGAATCTCTGGAAGACATGATTCTATTCTGATATGATTATGTTCTAACTTTGATATGTTTCTGTTCTGGATCTGATATGTTTCTATTTTAAGATTACTTTTACGAATTGTGAAATAAAATTGAAACCATTGTTATGTGACAATATTTCTTTATTGTCCAAAAATTTTTGCTATAATGAACATATGAAATTGTACCCGAGGATATTACACCAATACTGTGAACATGAACTAGTATGATGTAATTTTGAGGGAAATGGATAAACCTTGTACATATTGTATAAACGCTGTTGATACACCTAAGCGAAAAGATTTTGACCTCCAGGGCTAATGACCTTTTTTTTGGAATAATATACTAGTTTTTAACTCATATAAGGTTGTTATTTTGTGCTTATGAATTGCATAGGAATTGAGAGGGTAATTTGTGTAAATTGGGCCGATCTAAGTGTAACTATTGAAATGGACCGAGCTAGGTGCAAGCTCCTAGATATTGGGCTGAACTACGGGCCGAAGTAATGCAGCTTGGTCCTTTATCCCGACAGTTCGGTCCAGAGGCAAGTTACCAGTGGCCTGGTCTGGCTGTCCTGGACCGAGGTATCTTGTGAAGGAAGACCGAGGTATATGGTAGCTCTACAAGGCGTCGCCTAAATAGTAAAGGCTCACGGTGTTGCCTAAAGTAGCACCGAGCTGTGTGAGCACAGTTAGGCCTGGCGTAGGGCATGACCTTGCCAGATCGGTTGAGCTATTACCAAACCGAAGTAAGGAAGTTTAAGCCATCTCACTTGGTTGGTAGTGAGTAGGGTGTTATTAGGATATGCATTATCCTTGGGAGTATGATTCCTTGGAGGACTCTTATAAGGAGAGTTGGAGTCCTACTAGGTTTGGGCCAGGTGAAATCTATAAAAGCTCATGATAGGACCTATGTACAGGTATCATAATTTTTACTCACAAATACACAGAGCTTTTGTGTCTATTGTCTATTTACTAACTTAGGCATCGGAGAGGTTTTCGGCACACACCCGTCGGCTAGCTCACGTTTGTATTTTCAAGTAATAAAGTGACGACGTTTGGAAGAGTGCAAACATGATCAATAGGATTATACGAGAAGATTTTTTCGTGCTCGTACAATTGGCGCCGTCTGTGGGAAGACACACAAAGAACAAAACCTTTTGATCAAGCTTCCTCTTTAATTGAGATCAATGACGCACAATGAAGACTTACCACATTCTGCCATTGATGGATAGACCCCGGAGGAAGGTGGGAGCCACGAAGGATTACCTTTTGTCCCACCTATGACAGAATTAGACCCCTAGCGATGGAACCCGCGGAGAGACACACGAGAGAGATGGGGCTCAAGCCCTCGTTGCTCTCAAAGTTCTGACAGGCAGAGGTGAAGGTTGGATCCTCAGGTTCTGGAGGATCGTAAGGGATCAAGACGAGTTGATACGGAGAATGGCAGCAAACATGGAGACAGTGAAGCGCTAGATAAAAGGCAAAGGTATGGCAACGGAAGAGGGGCGCAGAGGCAACACACTCTCTTACCACTCAGAAGATCGTGACAGACAAGTCACACCGTCATAAGCTGAAAGTAGGAGCCTCAGGACAGGTGATACACAATCAAGGACTTCCAGGACTCGTTACTCTAGGTCTGAGAGACTGAGGACTGAAAGGTCCTACACGGATGGGAGCAGTTATAGGCCCTCGTACTCGTACCAAACGACCTCTAGGCACACGGAGTTGCCTAGGTCGGTGGACCTGTAGACAGTGCTTGAGGAAAGGGCTCGAAGGAGAGAAGACACTCAGGCACGTGACCCCTGCAGAGTTTTTACACTACAACGATTGGCACCTAGGACGCATGGAAGTGTCGAGGTTGGAAAGCCAGGGTCGCGCTTTGCCTATGAACCAGCTAACAAAGTGCTAGCAAGGTTGCAGAGTTCGCCGTTCATTCCAACGATAGAGAACACACCATTACCCTCAGGCTTCCACCAGCCCAAATTCATTATTTGTGAGGGAAAGTCGGCTCCCTACATGCACTTGAGCCACTTTCTCCAGGTTATGACAGTGTATTGGTGAAAAAAGGCTCTAATGTATATCTTGTTTCCTTCCAACCTTGGTGACCTGGGTCTAACATGGTTTGAAAGGTTGCCAAAAGGAAGCATAGCTTCATGGGCGCAGTTGGCAGAGGCATTTGTGACCAGATTCAGAACAAATACCAAGACACCAGTGGAGATAGACCAACTACTCTCCAACGACATGGATGAGAAGGAAATGTTGAAGTCTTACAATAGTCAATATTAGGAGACTTTCAATTAGATTGGGGATCGCCCCACAAACCTCGCCATTGCACAGCACAAACGGGGTTTACCGACAGGTAACAAGTTGAGAGATTCAATGACGATGATGCCACCCCTCACAATGGAGGCCCTAATGGAGAGAGTATATCAGCACATCTGGGTAGAGGAAGATAGCGCCGGCGCTAAAAAAAAATCTGGTGCAACAGCAGTGCTGGATAGAAAGACTGCAGCAAAAGTCAACACGGTAGAACAACCGAGCAAGAATGGGCAAGGCAGATGAGCCAACAGAGAGGACCCCCAAACAAGGAAGTTGAGAGTCCGCACTGCCATTACACGGTATTCAACAAACCTATTTACCTGATTCTTAGCGAGATACGCGACGAACCCTTCATTCGGCGGCCAGCCAAGTTGGGAGAAGCACAAAGGGGCTACGATGAGGCAACATCTGGAGGAGTTAACGGCCGCTGGTCACCTGGACCAGTATATAGAGGGGGGAACACAACTAGCCCCCTAGGACCGCAACAGGCCGAGTGGGATGTCGGTCGACGGTCCACCCCAAGGCGTAATCAACGTGATACATGGGATAGTCGAACCCGAGCGGGTATGTGAGCTCAGAGGGATGATCAAAAAGGCTGAGCACTTGAGGGAGGTACTAAGTACACAACCTACCGTCAAAAGGGGAAAAACGGAGACAACGAACGTCATCTCCTTTTCTGACAGGGATCTAGTAAGGTTACATTGCCCTCACAATGACGCGTTGGTAGTCACTCGGCACATCAAGAATTTCGACATCAAACGGATTCTGATTGACCAAGGGAGATTGTGCGAGATAATGTACTACGAGACCTTCAAGCAACTAAAATTGGAGGACAAAGACTTGGCGCTCGCAACATCTCCCCTCGTCGGCTTCAATTCAATGCCACAATGGCTAGTTGGCAAGATAATTCTGCCAGTTAAGGCAGGAACAATGACAAAACAGGTGGACTTTTGGGTATTGAAGGTCCCTTCCACCTACAACATAATCTTGGGAAGAGCATGGTTACACGCCATGCGATCGGTGGCATCAACCTACCATCAGGCGTTACAGTTCCCTAACGAAATCGGAGAGATTGAAGAAGTCTTAGGAGACCAAATTATGTCGAAATAGTGCTTCATCGCAGTAAACGGCAGCCGGGTTGCAAAAGGGTTTGTACAAATGGTGGAGGAACCAGAAAGCAATGAAATGTTTGCAGATGTCGGCAAAGCAGCCGAACAGAAGGCAATAGAAGACTTGGTAGAGGTAAGGATAGATGAAAAGAACCTAGAAAAATTTTTCTTCCTCAGCACTGAGAGAATAGAGGTTGTGGAATTTTTGACCTCTAACATCGAAGTGTTCGCCTGGATGCCGTACGACGTGCCTGGCATTGACCCTAATTTCATCTGCCATCAACGGAATGTCTATCCAATTGCCAGACTAATTATACAGCGAACACACTGATCGGCACTCCACCACGCAGAGACAGTGCGGAGGAAGTGGGAAAATTGCTAGAGGTAGGAGCGATCAGAGAAGTACACTATCTCAGGTGGATCCCCAACACTATAGTAGTGACAGAAAAGAATGGCAAATGGCGTGTTTGCATGGAATACAAAACAGTGAACAAAGCATGCCCAAAGGATAGCTTTCCCCTACCACGGATAGACCAACTGGTGGACCTGACAGCAGGGCATAACCGACTTAGCTTCCTTGATGCGTATCGTGTTTACCATTAGATCGCTATGTATGAACTGGATCAGGAGGTCACATCGTTTATAACACCTAGAGGACTATATTGCTGCAAGGTCATGCCCTTTGGCCTAAAAAACGCAGGGGCTACATTTCAACGGATGATCCCCAAAATGTTTACACCATTGTTAGGCAGAACAATGGAAGCTTACATAGATGATATGGTGGTCAAAAGCAAGGATGTGTGGGACCATCTCAGGGACCTAGATGAAATGTTTCAAATTTTCAAGTCCTACAAGTTGCGCCTGAACGCATCTAAATGCACATTCGGCGTAGGGTTAGGCAAATTCCTGGGCTTTCTAGTGACCAACCGGGGTATAGAAGCCGATCCCTCTCAGATCAAAGCCATCCAAGATCTGGAGAGGCCCAACACAGTCAAGGAGGTACAACATCTCACTGGCCTAGCAGCCGCACTAAACCGATTTATAAGTCGGTCGTCAAACAGGTGTCGACCTTTCTTCCAGGCACTAAAGGCTAAGTTTGAGTGGGATAAAGAGTGCGGCCGCACCCTGGAAAGCTTGAAAGACTAAGACCTCTCCTCCATTGTTGGTGACTCCAACACCAGGAGAGGAGCTTTTTTTGTACTTAGTAGTGTCCCAGCATGCAGTTAGCGCAATGTTGGTGAGAGCTAGGGGAATACAACACTTGCCTATCTTTTATGTTAGCAAGACCATGCTGGGCACCGAAACAAGATATCTGCCATTGGAAAAGCTGGCCTTAGCGTTGATGATGGCCTCAAGAAAATTGTCACACTGCTTCCATGCCCACACCGTAATTGTCTTAACGGCCTTCCCCTTAAAAGCCTTGTTTGAGAGGGCGGATTTCTTTGGACAAATTTTGAAGTGGGCAGTGGAGTTAGGGCAATTCAATGTTAACACTACAAGAAAAAACACTTTCTATGACCAACATTTTGGTCGCAAAAAGTACCATATTTGGTCGCTAAAACCTTTTTGCGACCAAAATATGTTGGTCGCGAGTTGGTCGCTAAAGCCTCGTGACAGATAGTTTTCTGCAACCAAAAAAGCCTTTGGTCGCTAAAAGTGACCATTTGCGACCAACTTTTTTGGTCACAGAAAGTCCAATTCATATTAGCCAAAAGGAAACTTTTAGCGACCAAAGATAAGTTGGTCGCCAAAAGTCAGCGCCTTGACCCCAAAAAAATAATTCTTTTGTGCTGCCTGGAACTTGAACTCCTGACCAAGGAGTCACCATGCACCCAATCCACTCTGCCAATAACATGCTTCTTGTTCATATTTGGCAGAAAAAATATATAACACATAAAAATCGGGTTATATATTATTTTATAAAACTTTTAATGCCTAAACAGAAAAATAGCATGTAATTACACTAGTATCCTTTTTTTTAAAATTTATCCCGCCGTAACTTTCTGCGACCAACTTTTTTTTTTGGTCGTCAAAGGGTAAATCTTCCACGACCAAAAAAGCCTTTGGTCGCCAATAGATATACTTTCCGCAACCAACTTTTTTTTTTGGTTGCCAAAGGGTAATCTTTCGCGACCAAAAAAGCCTTTGGTCGCCAATAGGTATACTTTCCGCGACCAACTTTTTTTTTGGTCGCCAAAGGGCATACTTTCCGCGACCAAAAAAACCTTTGGTCGCCAAAGGGTATACTTTCCGCGACCAACTTTTTTTTTGGTCGCCAAAAGGTGATCTTTCGCGACCAAAAAAGCCTTTGGTCGCCAATAGGTATACTTTCCGCGACCAATTTTTTTTGGTCGCCAAAAGGTGATTTTTCGCGACCAAAAAATTGTGGTCGCCAAAAGTTAAATTTTAGTCGTAGAAAGTGAACTATTTGCGACCAAAAAAAATAGATGGTCGCCAAAAGTGTTTTTTCTTGTAGTGTAAGTTTCAACCAAGAACCGCAATAAAGGCCCAAGCTTTGGCAGACTTCGTGGCCGAGTTCGTACCAGGAAGTCATTATGTTTGCCAGATTGACTTGACAGGGGCAACTGAAAAAATGAAGAAAAGTGTCGCAGGAATAGCGCAGCCCCCAAAGCAGGACACCCGGTGGCATAGCAAGCCATTCAGGCCTGAAGAAAGGGAAGAAGGAACAGACCACAGCACTGCTAGCAAGGACTCACCCGAAAGTATAGTCTTGAGACAGTCAGACAGTGAGGATCAAAGCCCAATGGCAGACATTAACCTGGATGAAGGCATTAGCAATGCCCCTGATCCCAAGACATCATCAGACCCTTCTACTTGCTAGAAGCTATTCATCGGAGAGATGTGCAAACTCTTCGTAGATGGAACATCCAACAGGCACGGTGCAGGACTAGGAATAGTCCTCATCTCACCGGATGGCCTAACAATTGAACAGGCAGTCAACCTTGGCTTTCCAGCATCCAACAACGAGGTGGAGTATGAGGCATTGCTAGCAGGTTTAAAATCGGCACTTCACATGAAGGCCACTGAGCTGATGGTGTACAGTGACTCCCAGCTGGTAGTCAACCAAATTTTAGGCAATTATGAGGCAAAGGATGCTAGGATGGCTAAGTACCAAGACTTGGTCAGAAAGGAGATCAGGAAGTTTGAAGTAGTCCGGATAGAGCAAATCGGCTGGAAAGAAAATAGTAAAGCAGATGAGCTGGTCGGTTTTGCGTCAATGGCAGATACATCTATCCCTCACCCATTGTTGATTGACTTCCTACCTAGACCAAGTATTGAAGAACCCGAAGCATGTTGTACCGAGCTAGGTCCTTCCTGGATGGACCCCATCATAGTATTTTTAAAAGATGGCATCTTACCTGAAGAAAAGAAAGAAGCCAACAAAATTAGAGCAAAATCACAGCAATTTTGGCTCTCCCCATCATTAGCATTATACAAAAAATCATTCACAAGACCTTACTTGAAGTGTGTCCATCCTGGTAAGGTTGAGGCATTTTTGTTCAAAATACATGAAGGCGTCTGCGGAAGCCACCAAAGGGGAAGATCGCTGGCCTACAGAGCAATTTTACAAGGATATTGGTGGCCGTACATACAAGAAGATTCAGAGAAGTATGTCAAGAAGTGTGAGAAATGTCAGAAGTTCGCACACCAAATACATCAACTAGCCAGAGAGCTTCTACCATTGACCAGCCCGTGGCCCTTTGCAATGTGGGGCCAGGATATAGTAGGACCACTTCCAATTGCGCCCGGCAACAGAAAGTTCTTTCTCACAGTAATGGACTATTTTACAAAATAGGTAGAGGCATAAGCACTTGCATCTATAAAAGAAAAAGACGTCAAGAAATTCGTCTAGCAGAACATCATAACTCGGTTCGGCATACCCAAGGTTTTAATAACCGACAACGACACTCAGTTTGATGGCAAAATCTTTAGGGGCTTTCGCAAAGAATACATAATAGAATTCTACAACTCTACACCAGCCTACCCCCAAGCTAATGGCCATGCTAAGGCTTCCAACAAAGTAGTCTTAGATGGTCTGAAGAAGAGGTTGGAAAGAGCAAAGGGCAAGTGGGCTAAGGAGCTTCCCCATGTCTTATGGGCTTACTGTACTACACCTCAACGGTCAACTGGCAAAACGTCTTTTTCTTTGGCCTATAGCATGGAGGCCATAATCCCCTTGGAAGTGGGCCTCCCTACTATTAGAAGCGAAAATTTTGATCCAAACTTGAATGGTGAAGCCATAGCCCTAGAACTCGACCTCACAGAAGAAAGAAGAGAAAGGGAATTGGTGCACATCACCTCATATCAACAAGAGTTGTCCAGGAAATACAACAAAACAGTGCACCCAAGGCAATTCAAGATTAGAGATTGGGTACTGCACAAAGTAATGGGCAACACTTTGGTACCTGAAGATGGCAAGTTAGAACCTAACTGGGAAGGACCATACAAAGTGATTGGTTTAGCAGGAAGAGGGGCATATCACTTAGAAGACATGGACAACAAAGCTATTCCCAGGCCATGGAACACGGCCAACCTCAAACTATTTTACTTTTAGCTTTTTCTTAAAACACTTGTAGTTTTTGTTTTTGCAATAAAACAAGTAGTTTCTTTTTAGTAAAATTCTTTCCTTTGTAGAAGTTGTTCATAATTATTGCCAACTGGGGGCAATCAAGAAGGTTGGCAGGTTTGGTCAACACTTAGTCCTCTTTTTCAGCTGAGACAAGGATCTAGGCTCAAGAAGGTTGGCAGGTTTGACCACACTTTGTTGTTTAGCCGAGATAAGGATCTAGGCTCAGAAAGGTTGGTAGGTTTGACCACACTTTGTTCTTCAGCCGAGATAAGGATCTAGGCTCAAGAAGGTTGGCAGGTTTGACCAACACGATTTGTTCTTTAGCCGAGATAAGGATCTAGGGTCAAGATAGTTGGCAGGGTTGACCAACACTTTTTCTTCTTCAGCCAAGATAAGGATCCAGGCTGAAGAAGGTTGGCAGGTTTGACCAACACACTTTGTTCTTCAGCCAATATAAGGATCTAGGCTTAAGATGGTTGGCAGGTTTGACCAACACTTAGTCATCTTCTTCAGCCGAGATAAGGATTTAGGCTCAGAAAGGTTGGCAGGTTTGACTAACACTTAGTTTTCTTCTTCAGCAAAGATAAGGATCTAGGCCCAAGAAGGTTGGCAGGTGATTTTAGTTAGTTCGTTCTTCAGCCGAGATAAAGGTCAAGGCTCAAGTAAAGATTGCAGCTTTAATATAAACTGTTTTCTTTTTAGCCAAGATAATGATCTAGGCGCATATCTCGATTATAAAAGTTTTGAGGTCTCCCAAAGTTGTGTTTTAGCCAGGATAAGTATCTCGGCCGAACAAAGGGGGCATAATAAAGGCATAACCGAGCTAACTACGCTGGCGGGGCATACAACAAAACTGATACACTACAAAGCAAGTAAAACCGAACAAATAGACGTAAAGTTTTTTATTCATTTGAAATTAAGTAAAAAAGAGGGGACTTGTGGCTCGGTTATATCTTCGAAGAGGAAAAACAAAAACAAAAAAAGGAAAAGAAGTCAGGCAAAGAGGTCATCCAGCTCGACATCCAAATCGACTTGGACTACTCCAACTTCGCCTTCACGTGCTTGATCGGTCTCGGTCGCTGCACTAAGGTCCAACACGGCTTGGTTGGGTACTTCCGACTGGGCTGGCAATGGAGACTGGCAACCAAGGTCAGTGTTGGCAGGTGGAACGTCGGCGGGAGGAATGTCGGCTGGATCTGGGACCTCTTCCTCCTCAGCTTCCACTTCAAGGAATATTTTCTGGATGGAATTCGCATAGTCCGTCATGTAGATTAGAATAAAACGTGCAAGAGGATGGAGGAACATCTCGGAGTCGGGCGATTGACCTAGCTTTTCAGCTGCAGCCTTCCAGCCGCACTTGAAGAATATGTCTTTCACAGCTTCGCACTGCTTGAAATAGATTTCTTCACCTTCTTTGAAGTCACGGTCCTCCCCATCCTCCATCTTCTTTTGCAGCTCCGCTATCTCGGCGTTCTTCTTCTTCTCAAGCTTAGGGAGTTTGCACAAATACCAATCTTTTCTCTCGGCTAAGGCTTTCTGCTTATCGGCCTCAGCCAAACTAACCTATTTGGTTAGTTTTTTATTTGCAACACTCAGCTCAGCCAAAGAAGCTTTTAGGACTTGTAGCTCTGCCTCTTTTGTTTTGACCTCGGCGACAGCCACCTTCGCCGTTCTTCGCAATTCGATCACGTGCTGGTGCGCAGTGTGATTTTTCTAGATAGCCTGCACAGCGTTCACAAAAAAAAGTTATGAACCATACAAAATGATTGTGGAAGAAAGTAGATTTATTGAGAAGTCCAAAACTTACCAAGACCATCGACTTAGTGGTGGATCGAATCGGTCAGGTTTTCATGCCTTTCCATATCGACAGGAAGGCACAAACTTTTGGATAAACCAAAAGCCAGTAAGTGATCTTTCTCGATGGTGACGGAGTCTGTGAAGCCCCTGAAAAATGTTTTCTCTTTAAAAACCCTAATGTTTAAATTATTTTCTTAAAGCCCTTAGTTACTTGAATTATTTCGAATCTTGTCGGTTAGCATTTTTCTTTTTAATCAAAACCAGAATATCCTAGCTGGATTAGGTTCCTTAGCCTAATTTAATTAAATTATACATAAGTAAGGTTCCAATACATGAATTTAACTTCAAGCGCTCACTTCTTTATTTAAATTCAAAATTTCCCCAAAACTAGTACATGTACCGTATACTATAAGTACCATCAATTAATTGGGATCTATATAAATATATACATTGAGGAATGTGCTCCTAGTACCTAGATTGATTAAAAAAAATGGCCCCATCACCCTTTCCAATGGCCGGCCACCCTGGAGAGAAGAGAGAAGCCTATTTTCAAGATTTATAATCATGGTATTCTAGAAACAAAAAAAACAAATATTCAACTAGGAATTAACTAGGTGTTGCCTAATCCCAAGGTTAAGCTCCCTAATCACTCCTCCAAGTAAATCCTAGCTTGTCCATTCAATTCCAACTAGTGGGCTTCTATGTCATTTTACACCAAATTTGCCTATAAATATTACCACTCCCTAGCATGGCAAACACAAGCATCACACTCACACACACACTTTCAGCTAGAGGAGGGGAAGGAGAACAAGAGTGAAGTCTTGAGAGGAAGAGGAAGGGAGAAGAGAGCCATCTTGTTCAAAACTTAGCAAGTAAGCCACAACATAACCTTCTCTTTCATTTTTCTTTTTCAAATACATGTTCTTAAGGGTTCTAAATATCAGATGTGTTATTCATGAGTTACTTGTGTTAAAAATGATAAGAGTTGAGCCTTGATTCTACTCTCTTGTATCTTCCCTCATTTCGGTACAAAACCATCTTTTTCATACCGATCTCTCAAACTTTCCAAAGGCACACCTTCAAGAAAATTTTCTGAGTATAATATATGTTAGTTATCATGTTTTCATCACAAAAGAAACAAAAAATTTCCCTTAGTGGATCCCTTTTCTCACAAATCTTCTTGTTTTGGGTATTGTGCCTTAGAATCTGTTTTCGCAGCCAACTTTCGAAAATTCTAGAAAAAATGTATAAAATTATTCTAGTCCTCTATTTTATATCAAAATCTTCCTTAAGGAGTGAGCTTTCAACTAAAATTGGTTTCATTGAAAAACAATGAGCGGTTTGCAAGAAAATCAAATTTTCGTAACGGTCGACGAATCTGGACAGCGCTGGAGTGTTTTCTAAATAACTTAAAATCTAGAAAAGCTATCCCATTTCCGAAATATGTTCTGGAAACTAGATTAGATTCTCTATGAACCATAGGAAGGCTGAGTCCGGTAAAAATTCTAAAATAGCCCTTCTATTCTAATCCTTATGTGATACTGAATCTGGAAATTGTTATGCATAGGTGTTTTATGCTCTTGTGTTCATGAAAATGTTTATTAGCGTATGATCATATCTTGGCATGATGTTGTACATATTATGGTTATGTTCTTATTCTCCTTCATCTTAATGATGCATGCTTATGTGGATATTATTATCTTGTTAAGATTGGTTTAACCTTGTTTTAAAACATTTAACTCAACGGGAAACTTAATTGGGATGGTATTGGGTTTTCGATCACTTGAGTAATGATGATAATGTGTGATGTGTGGATTGTTGGGATGCGTTCCCTACTTGGAAGTTAAAGTCTTGCGCAAGTGGTTTTCGGAACCCTTGAACGGAGCGGTTGTATTCGGACCCTAGGTGGTTTGATGTGAGGAGGGATTTGGGCAAGGCCCATTATTACCGCCTCGTTTGAGGCCCTGCGGTTGGTGCTACACGGTATATAACCGTTGGTAAGCATCCGAGGTTAGTTCTGCAACAAAGCAGCAAAAGAGAGGGCATACTGAATAATCCGTGTCCGATTCTTGTGGTTGGGAGGACGAAATCTCTTTGGGGGATTTCTAGTTTACTAACATCTAACTTGTAACCCTTTATTTATTTATTTGAGTATCATGCTTTACTACTTGATGTTATATTTGTGATTGAGTATTGGACTGGGGAAAAAGGGACGGGGTTGTGTGTGTTTACTGGGCATTCAAAGCTCACGGCGTATCATGCCAGGTGCCGAAGAGGAACTTATAGCTGGAGACGACGAGCCGGAAACCTTCGAAGACTTTTGGCTATCTTAGGAAAGTTAGAAATTTCCTTTTGATATTTTGTAAGACTCATATGAAGATTTAAATTTTCTTTTTGGGATGTAATGTAATGAAACAAGCTTTTGAAATTAAGGATATTCGTGGTTGTTATGTACTTATATTCTAATATTTGTATGTATGAACCTTATCGTTGCTTATGAGATCTTGTGTCAATACCTTGTCAGATCTGTCAAAAGGGTAGTGCGCTGCCTAAGACAGCTGGACTTAGAAGGGAGGCTAATCTGACTCCTCCAGCGATCTGGGATCTTACTTGGTTATTGACCATAGGACTCATTAGTGACTCTCCCTTGACTGCAACTAATAATGTAGAGTCGGGGTGTCACAATTTGGTATCAAAGCCTAGGTTCAACCCTTACCCACGCGTTTCGACCTACGGTTAGAGGCTACCTTGCCCGACTATGTTATATTATTACACTACCTATTCTATCAACTAAAAGACATCAAAAATAGAATCTTTCTTGACCTATCTTAGGGAATTACTTCGAATTTCGGGCACACCAACATCAACTCATGAGGACCTACTTCAGGATCATGAAATGGTTTTAACTTTGAGTGTGGCCTCACATCGCGCAGTAGGGGGTACTATTAGTTCTACGCGTCTTCTATCGATTGTCGTACCCTCATCTTGTATTCGTAACCTTTATTCAATGTCATCCTTTTCCAAGATTAAGTCTTGTCCATCTAGTCCTGTTTTATCTACTACTATTTGTAAATTTGACCTCCTTTGACCCTTGATTATTTTATTTAGCCCAAGGCTTCTTGTAAATAATTTCATTTTCTTTACTCGGTGATGAATCTTGGATATTCAGTTTGAAATGCGAATGGTCAACGCAGTTTCAAGTTAAATATCTAGTTTAGTCACTACATCTATAACCTTGATCACATTGAAGTTCGAAACCATAACATCCTACCATTCATCCATATATCAGTTAATCCTGATGTTATCACCATAACTGCTTCGTATTCTTCGTCTCCCTTCAATCCAAATTTAAGAATCTTGTAATTATTATTATGTATACATGAAGTTATGCTGTATGAACACCCAAGGATAATTAAACTCTAACTTAAGATTAGTTGCTTACCCATAAAGAATTGCCTTTGTAGTTAGAATTTGACTTACGCCTTACCCCATTCAAAGGAAAACAAATGGTGGACCATACTTCGAGACAAGTAATAATATGAGCTTGCAAGCAACAATAGAAATGCGGTACCAGGAAATTGAAACCTTAAGAATGGACTAGTAACTGTGACCAAAAAATCCCGAACCCTATTAAGAATCAAATTCTAGGGGAGTCTTGCCATCTTTGTGGAAATAGTTGGCACAACATTGACTTCAGAATGAAATGAGGTAGAATCCAAGAGGATTTGGAGCTTGTGGAAAGGAAACTCAACTTCACGAAGATAACCCTACTCCGACCTCATCTTAAAAATAGATTCGTTACTCGTACCTTAGCAATTATCGATAATTACCAAAAGAAGGAGATGTCTTACCCATCCAACGGAGCATGTTTTCAATTTAAGGGGGATAAACAGGACTCCATGGCTTCAACGAAATGTAGGACGTAGTGGCGTGATCAACTTGCAGGTAGGATAACAAGTCTGATTTTAAATGAGGAGAGCCAAGAAAAATTAGAACTTCCACGCGTAGTATGCGAATATGCAGATGTATTTCCTATGGAGTTACCGGGATTGCCACCAACTCGGGAAGTAGACTTGAGCATCGAGCTACAACCTGGAACTAACCCAATATCCATGGCCCCATATCGCATGGCACCCGCAGAATTACAAGAATTAAAGACACAACTACAGGAGTTGCTCGAGAAAGGATTCATTAGGCGAAGTACTTCACCATGCGGAGCACCCATGTTGTTTGCTAAAAAGAAAGATGGGTCGTTGAGGCTATGCATTAATTATCGTCAACTCAATCGAGTCACGATTAAGAACCAATACCCACTCCCAAGGATTGATGACCTTTTTGACCAACTTAGAGGCTCAAGGTGGTATTCAAAGATCGATCTCAGGTCAGGTTACCATCAACTACGAGTCAAGGAGGAGGATATATCAAAAACTGCCTTACGTACTAGATATGGCCACTATGAGTTTGTAGTAATGCCCTTCAGACTAACCAATGCACCGGCAGTATTCATGAGCCTAATGAATAAGATCTTTAGACCATACCTCGACCAGTTTGTAGTAGTGTTCATTGATGACATCTTGGTACATTCAAGGTCTGAAGAAGAGCATGAGCAACATTTAAGGACTGTCTTTCAAGTTCTTAGGGATAATCGGTTATATGCCAAGGCAAGTAAATGTGAGTTCTAGTTGAATGAAGTGAAATTCTTAGGACATGTAGTATCGGAGGATGGGATTGCATTGGATCCAACCAAGGTGGAGGCAGTATTAGATTAGAGACAACCGAAAACCGTATCAAAAATCCGCAGTTTCTTAGGATTGGCCGGTTATTACTGGAGGTTCATCCAAGATTTCTCCAAACTAGCTAAACCAATAACTCGTTTGACGCAAAAAGGAGTAAAGTATGAGTGCGACGAAGCTTGCGAAAAATCCTTCCAAGAGCTAAAGAAGAGGTTAACTAGTGCACCAATTTTGACCATCCCAGAACGAGAAGTGGGGTACACTATGTATTGCGATGCGTCTAAAGAAGGATTAGGTTGTGTGCTCATGCAAAATGGAAAAGTAATCGCATATGGATCCAGGCAGTTGAAACCTCATGAGCATAACTACCCAACACATGACTTGGAGTTAGCGGCCGTAGTTTTTGCCCTAAAGCAATGACGACATTACCTGTATGGGGAACAATTTGAGATTTTCACAGATCACAAGAGTTTGAAGTATCTATTTACACAGAAGGACCTTAACTTGAGACAGAGGCGATGGATGGAGTATCTTGAGGATTTCCAGTTCACTCTCTCATATCATCCGGGTAAAGCGAATGTAGTAGCAGATGCTGTCAGTCGCAAGAGCAGGAGGAGTGATGGCTAGAATTTCCGTCAAAGAATGGGATATGGTTAAGACACTCAATGAATTCAGGATCCAAATATAATCTCAAGATACAAAAGCATATCTTAGTGCACAGAAGGTGATGCCTAAGTTGATGAATGAGATCATAGAGGCCTAGAAGCACGATCAGGAGGTAGCCTATATCAAGGGACGTCTGGAATCAGGAGAACCAATGCTTGATTGGGTAATTCACCCCGATGGGAGTTTAAGATACCAAGGTAGAATGTTTGTGCCAAGTGGCGAGTTACTTAGAGAAAAGGTACTTAAGGAATGTCATCATTCTGCATTTGCAGTACATCCAGGAGGGACTAAAATGTACCAAGATTTGAAGAGGCAGTATTGGTGGAATGGAATGAAGAAGGAAGTGGTTGAATTTGTAGCAAAATGTCTAACATGCCAACAAGTGAAGGTGGAATATCAGAAACCAGGAGGAATGTTGCAACCTCTATCAATAGCCGAATGGAAGTGGGAGTTTGTGACGACGGATTTTGTGACAGGGTTGCCTAAGTCACCTAAAGGACGCGATGCTATATGGGTAATAGTGATCGCCTCACCAAGTCAGCACATTTCTTACCCTATAAGATTACCGACACTTTAGAGTCTATGTGTAGGCTTTACATCGGGGAGATCATTCGACTACATGGAATTTTGGTGTCTATTGTGTCAGATCATGATCCACGGTTCACCTCTCGATTTTGGGGAAGCCTGCAAGAAGCTCTTGGTATGGAGTTGTGTTTTAGCACCGCCTTTCACCCACAAACAGATGGACAATCTGAACGCATCATCCAGACATTCGAAGATATGTTGAGAGCTTGTGCAATGGATTTTCAAGGAAGTTGGGAACGACACCTACCTCTAATTGAAATCTCCTATAACAATAGCTTTCAAGCTAGCATTGGTATGGCGCCTTTTGAAGCATTATATGGACGACCTTGTAGATCGCTGATTTGTTGGACGGAAGTGGGTGATGCAAATTTGATAGGACCCGAACTTGTTCTAGAAACTACTGAGAAGGTCAAATTGATACGACAATGGTTAAAGACTGCTCAAGACCGTCAAAAGAATTATGCAGATAGGAGAAGAAGGCCATTGATGTTTGAAGTAGGCAACCACGTGTTCCTAAAGGTGCAACCTAGGCGTGGAGTCGTACGTTTTGGGAAAAAGAGAAAGCTGTCACCACGATATATTGGGCCTTTTGAGGTATTGGAAAGAGTGGGCGAAGTAGCATATAGACTAGCTCTACCTCCGCAGTTAGCAGGGATACACGACGTCTTCCAGATATCTATGTTGAGAAAATACATCGCCACTCATCACACGTCCTCAAATGGGAAGAAATCAGTCTTGACAAAGATGTTACATTTAAAGAAGGACCCGGTAGCAATACAGGATAGCCGAGAGAAGAACCTTAGAGACAAAATGGTTCACTTGGTAAAAGTGCTATGGCGTCATCGGGGAATTGAGGAATCTACTTGGGAACACCAGGATTGGGTGAAGGCAAACTACCCCGAACTTTTCGAAGGCAATATGTAGTTGAATTTCGGGGACGAAATTGTTTTAAGGAGAATAGGTTGTGAAGACCCTGAAAAATGTTTCCTCTTTAAAAACCCTAATGTTTAAATTATTTTCTTAAAGCCCTTAGTTACTTGAATTATTTCGAATCTTGTCGGTTAGCATTTTTTTTTTTTTTTTTATCAAAACCAGAATATCCTAGCTGGATTAGGTTCCTTAGCCTAATTTAATTAAATTCTACATAAGTAAGGTTCCAATACATGAATTTAACTTCAAGCCCTCATTTCTTTATTTAAATTCAAAATTTCCCCAAAACTAGTACATGTACCGTATACTATACGTACCATCAATTAATTGGGATCTATATAAATATATATATTGAGGAATGTGCTCCTAGTACCTAGATTGATTAAAAAAAATGGCCCCATCACCCTTTCCAATGGCCGGCCACCCTGGAGAGAAGAGAGAAGCCTATTTTCAAGATTTATAATCATGGTATTCTAGAAACCAAAAAAAAAAAAAAAAAACTATTCAACTAGGAATTAACTAGGTGTTGCCTAATCCCAAGGTTAAGCTCCCTAATCACTCCTAATTCATTGAACTCCAAGTAAATCCTAGCTTGTCCATTCAATTCCAACTAGTGGGTTTCTATGTCATTTTACACCAAATTTGCCTATAAATATCACCACTCCCTAACATGGCAAACACAAGCATCACACTCACACACACACACTTTCGGCTAGAGAAGGGGAAGGAGAACAAGAGAGAAGTCTTGAGAGGAAGAGGAAGGGAGAAGAGAGTCATCTTGTTCAAAACTTAGCAAGTAAGCCACAACACAACCTTCTCTTTCATTTTCCTTTTTCAAATACATGTTCTTAAGGGTTCTAAATAATGTTTTCAGATGTGTTATTCATGAGTTACTTGTGTTAAAAATGATAAGAGTTGAGCCTTGATTCTACCTCTCTTGTATCTTCCCTCATTTCGGTACAAAACCATCTTTTTCATACCAATCTCTCAAACTTTCCAAAGGCACACCTTCAAGAAAATTTTCTGAGTATAATATATGTTAGTTAGTATGTTTTCATCACAAAAGAAACAAAAAATTTCCCTTAGTGGATCCCTTTTCTCACAAATCTTCTTGTTTTGGGTATTGTGCCTTAGAATCTATTTTCGCAGCCAACTTTCAAAAATTCTAGAAAAAATGTAGAAAATTATTCTAGTCCTCTATTTTATATCAAAATCTTCCTTAAGGAGTGAGCTTTCAACTAAAATTGGTTTCATTGAAAAACAATGAGCGGTTTGCAAGAAAATCAAATTTTCGTAACGGTCGACGAATCTGGACAGCGCTGGAGTTTTTTCTAAATAACTTAAAATCTAGAAAAGCTATCCCATTTCCGAAATATGTTCTGGAAACTAGATTAGATTCTCTACGAACCATAGGAAGGCAGAGTCTGGTAAAAATTCTAAAATAGCCCTTCTATTCTAATCCTTATGTGATACCGAATCTGGAAATCTTGTTATGCACAGGTGTTTTATGCTCTTGTGTTCATGAAAATGTTTATTAGCGTATGATCATACCTTGGCATGATGTTGTACATATTATGGTTATGTTCTTATTCTCCTTCATCTTAATGATGCATGCTTATGTGGATATTATTATCTTGTTAAGATTGGTTTAACCTTGTTTTAAAACATTTAACTCAATGGGAAACTTAATTGGGATGGTATTGGGTTTTCGATCACTTGAGTAATGATGATAATGTGTGATGTGTGGATTGTTGGGATGCGTTCCCTACTTGGAAGTTAAAGTCTTGTGCAAGTGGTTTTCAGAACCCTTGAACGGAGCGGTTGTATTCGGACTCTAGGTGGTTTGGTGTGAGGAGGGATTTGGGCAAGGCCCATTATTACCGCCTCGTTTGAGGCCCTGTGGTTGGCGCTACGCGGTATATAACCATTGGTAAGCATCCGAGGTTAATTCTGCAACAAAGCAGCAAAAGAGGGGGCATACCGAATAATCCACGTCCGATTCTTGTTGTTGGCGAGGACGAAATCTCTTTGGGGGATTTCTAGTTTACTAACATCTAACTTGTGACCCTTTATTTATTTATTTGAGTATCATGCTTTACTACTTGATGTTATATTTGTGATTGTGTATTGGACTGGGGAAAAAGGGACGGGGTGTGTGTGTGTTTACTGGGCATTCAAAGCTCACGGCGTATCATGCCAGATGCCGAAGAGGAACTTATAACTGGAGACGACGAGCCGGAAACCTTCGAAGAATTTTGGCTATCTTAGGAAAGTTAGAAATTTCCTTTTGATATTTTTTAAGACTCATATGAAGATTTAAAATTTCTTTTTAGGATGTAATGTAATAAAACAAGCTTTTGAAATTAAGGATATTCGTGGTTGTTATGTACTTATATTCTAATATTTATATGTATGAACCTTATCGTTGCTTATGAGACCTTGTGTCAATACCTTGTCAGATCTGTCAAAAGGGTAGTGCGCTGTCTAAGAAAGCTGGACTTAGAAGGGAGGCTAATCTGACTCCTCCAGTGATCTGGGATCTTACTTGGTTATTGACCATAGGACTCATTAGTGACTCTCCTTTGACTGCAACTAATAGTGTAGAGTCGGGGCGTCACAGAGTCGGCCGTGGTAACGGCACGGCCTTTGAAAGTTACAGCCAGTGCCCACGCAGAAGAAGAGCTAGCGCGACTGAAGTTGCCTCCCCCTTGTCTCGGTTGGCTTGTGGGTAGCTCGATTTCTTGTGGTTTGACGTCCTCTTCATCCATAAGTCGCTGCATTGAGAGGCCGAGGTGCGCGGCCTCTTGCTGGGCCGTGATGAGGTAGCTCGGGAGGACGGCAACGCGACAACGGTTTCAATGGTCTGATCGGTTGTAGTTTGCACGGTCTGATCCTTAGCATTTGAGTTTGATGCCTGTTCAGTGATCAAAGCCCGGACGGCTCTCCTTTTGGCCATCTCTTACTCTTCGGTTAGAGGGATAAGATTGATCTGGGACAAGTTGGGGTCCGGTTCGGGTGATGGTTCAAGAAGGAAGTCAGTAACCGTAGTTTTTCTCCTTCTGCTATATCGGTAGGTCGGCTCAAAATTTAGTAGCTCGATCCAATCTCGGTGACGGTATCAAAGTGTGGCACGAGGGGCGTCTTGATTGGTGTAGGCGTACTGTGATTTAAGTTGGTTTAAATCTACAAAAAAAAAAAAGAAAGATAAGGAACGAAACGGGTTAGCACGATGGTTATTGAAACCGCAAAGAAAATTGAACCGAAATGTTCTTGCCAGCAGTTCCTTTATTCCAGTTTATATTGTAGTCCGGTATCTGGGCTTCCTGATCTTCAAAATGGCCAGAAACCTAGAAGAAATCATCATCGTTTAAGTCTTTGTCTGGTGTGTCTTTTATAATCTTTTCTCAGCCTCTTTTTATTATGAGGTAGTACACCCAACCGTCGTCATTTTGGCCAAGCGAATATTGATGGAATAGCTCGGCCAATCCGAGGTTGAAGCCGAGTCGGTGGTTTAGCTCGACAATACCATTTATTATTCTGTAAGTGTTTGTACATAGTTGGGTAGGACACAATCTGGTTTGCCTAAGGAACTCGCAGATAAGGAGCTGAACAGGGAATCGTAACCCGGCTTCTACGATCGATATAAGTGTAAAAGGGACGAAGCCCGGTTTGCCCTAGGGTGTAGTGTCTAGCTCAGCCAATGAGAGGTGGACGTCGTCCGGAATATGATAGTCTCTTTGGAATTCGGCCATGGCTCCAGGAGAGTCCA
Source organism: Camellia granthamiana (assembly GCA_036172215.1). NCBI lineage: Eukaryota > Viridiplantae > Streptophyta > Magnoliopsida > Ericales > Theaceae > Camellia > Camellia granthamiana. The sequence continues at coordinate 88,156,600 of CM069911.1, read as the reverse complement.
CTAGAAATTAGTATTTACCCATTAAAACTAAAAATTATGGTGTAAAAATGAGCATGGCAGCCTAGCTCGGAGCTGGTGTGACTTTAGATGGCTCGGTTGAGCAAAATGGCCTAGGGGCAAAGTGCTAGGGTGTTCCTGGCCAACCTAGTCAAGTCTGCAAAGTGGAAATAAAAGATTATGCCCAAATAATTGGACCGGGCTAAGCAAGCAAAGTTAAGTAAATTTAGCTCAGTTATAACGAGCTTACAGAGTACTTCCTAGTTCGGCCATAAAATAGGGCCGACTCAAGGTTTATAGCACAATTGGTGATCAATGCATTTTTAGTTCGGTCAAGTGCAAGCCTAAAGGTCACAAACATATGCCTAGTACGGTCATAACACGATTTTGGATCGAAGATCATGTGCTGAAGGTCATATTTGTGTGTTTAGGATTGAGTATGAGATTTTTTGGGTTTAGTATATTACTCAAACGCTCTAATGTATATAACACACATGGAGGTCAAGCACTGGAAATATAGAAATGAATCAAAAGGAACGATAGCAAAAGGGAGAGAGAGGCATTAGCAACTTATGAGTATAAAAGCGTGAAAACGAAATCCAACCAGCAAGAAGGCAAGCGGAACGGGTGTTGTAGCTACTTGGTTTGGGATTGGAGTTCAGGAAGCACAGATATGGAACACAGAATGCAGAAATTCTTTCCAGAACGAAGATGAACAGTAAAAAGATGACTGTTTGAAATGAAGGGGTTGTATTTATGATGGAGACAAAACGGCGGGCATTTTTCAAAATTCTTGAGCAATATGAAATGGCTAGCATAGTACGAGGGAGCAATTGACATGTGACGCGTGTCCTGATAAGAACGTAATGTCAGACATTTTGAAACGACAGACCGTGTGACTATAGCGAGTTCAGGAAACTGAACAGACTTAAGTTCAGCCGGAATCATTATTTTATCTCGGCTAGAATCGTTATTTCAATGCGGTTGGGCTTGGGCAGTTCGGCAGGAAATTAATAATCCCAATCATGTTTTACAGATGGAATTAAGGGGCAATTGAGAGGGTAATTTGTGTGACTTGGGCCGAGCTAAGTGTAACTATTGAAATGGACCGAGCTAGGTGCAAGCTCCTAGATATTGGGCCAAATTACGGGCCGAAGTAATGCAACTTGGTTCTTTATCCCAACAGTTCGGTCTAGAGGCAAGCTACCAATGGCCTGGTCTGGCTGTCCTGGACCGAGGTATCTTGGGAAGGAAGACTGAGGTATATGGTAGCTTTACAGGGCGTTGCCTAAACAGTAAAGGCTCACAGTGTTGCCTAAAGTAGCACCGAGCTGCGTGAGCACGGTTAGGTCTGGCATAGGGCATGACCTTGCCAGATCGGTTGAGCTGTTACCAAACCGAGGTAAGGAAGTTTAAGCCATCTCACTTGGTTGGTAGTGAGTAGGGTGTTATCAGGGTAGGCATTATCCTTGGGAGTGTGATTCCTAGGAGGATTCTTATAAGGAGAGTTGGAGTCCTACTAGGATTGTGCCAGGTGAAATCTATAAAAGCTCATGACAGGACCTATGTACAGGTATCACAATTTTTACTCACAAATACACAGAGCTTTTGTGTCTATTGTCTATTTACTGACTTAGGCATCGGAAAGGTTTCCAGCACACACCCACCGATTAGCTCACGTTTGTGTTTTTAGGTAGTAAAGTGACGATGTTTGGAGGACTGCAAACTTGATCAGCAGGATTATACGAGAAAATTATTTTGTGCTCGTACATGAATGAATGTCAAGATTATCATTGGTAATGGAATTTAAAGGCCAGAACTGTGATGGTTATTCGTGTTGACACCAAATTCTTACTGAAGATCTCGTCTAAGTTATTAATAGCAGTAATAGTTTGATTTATTTGAGAAACAAGGAGAATCACGAATATCAAGTTAGAATATTAACTGATGAATGAGTAAAATAAGTTAACATAGATATATATTTACATACACACAAGGCAATTTGAATGAGTACATAAATAATGAATTATGGATTGTCCATGCCAGTGTAGTGCTAGGCAACAAAGGAATCAAAGAATGTGTGTGGAAATTTTGTGGAATGAGAGATCAAGAAGAATATGTTTAGTAAGTGTAAGAAGTCTTGAGTTAGAATTGATATCCCTATGTTTGTTTAATCGATTATAGGTTACGCTAGAATTCATTTACTTAGGCAGTTGAAACTTAATTTGAGGTGGATAAAAAATTGGAATGAAAATGCTTTGATTTGCCAAGATTATTATTAGGCACCCTTGCTACCTGTGAGCAAACATTTATATGATGATTAATTCAGGACCTGCTCCTTCATTTTGACCCATTTGGTAGTAAATGAGTTGATCATTGGGATTAATATTATGTGATAAGTGTTTCTGACCACTGAAGTTAAATGACTTTTTTTGAGGAGTTAATTGAGTAAATACCCACCCTAATTAATTTGCTAATGACGGCTTATGACTCGTATAAGAATGAATGTCTAGATTATTGCTACAAAGGAATTAGTGGACCAAAACGTTGAATTTGTTATTACTGTTGTACCAATGTTGTATCAACACTTATTGATTTGGAAGACTTCATATAGAGGAGTACTTTACTTTATTGAAGTTAAGTAAAATCATGAATATCATTTGGGATTAATCCTTGACTATTTGGAAATATGTGAATTGGTAGAAGATATGTGGGTAGCTAAACAAAAGTATTTGAGTAATGTTTGTGGCTTAATGTTATGAGGTTGGCATCGGGATTTACTGGATATTACTGAATAACTTTTGAAAACAATATGAACTGAGATGAATCGCAATTTGGGTTATTAACCATTCAGTGAAAATGAGTTGACCTCCTATCATGAGAACATTGAAGGGTAAGAAAGTTACTTGAGAAAGAGAAATGTAACGAGACAGAGATGTATTTGTTTGCCATACGAGACCATAAGTTTGGAGGACCAAACTTCCTAAAGGGGGGATGACTGTGATAACCCTACTCCTTAGTATGTTTTAATTGTCTAATTGTGCCTTTGATTATGTGTTCGATGTGAATTTTACATGTTTAATTGTGTGATTTATATGATTTTGAATTCATATCTCTTGTTCGTAGGAAAACCTGTTGAAATTACAACTTTGAACTGAAAATTAAAAGCCTCAGAGGCGCCAGAAACAAAAAACCAATTAAATATTTGCTATTAGCATAATTTTTAGAGCCTAATGAGGAGTTTGGTAAAAATTTGATTCAGAATAAAATAATTAGATTAATTTAATCAAATAAGCTATAGGTTAATTATCTTAAGCTCTAATTAGCTAAACTAACTAACCTTGTTTTAGTATACATATATATATGCACCGTAGTTCTAGAAGTTGAGAGAAACTCAACTCATTGTGCTGGAGAAGAGCATCCAGAGAGAGAACTCAAGAGAGAAAAATGGGAGCTCAAGAATTGGGAGAAGAAAGGCTAGGAACTTAGGAGAATTAAGGGGAAAACTTAAGAATTAACCCAAGGTATGTGAAATTTAACTAGAATTCTTGCAATTAACTTATCATTTGTTTGAATTCAAGACCTAAGTGAGCTAGGATTTTGAGTTGCAAGCTTGATTGAGATATATTCATGAAATTGAAATTTGATTCCTTGGATTTGTTTGATTTAAGAGTCAATTCCTTTGAATTTATTTGACTTGAGTTTGATTGTGAGGAGTTGAGTCTTGATCCTCAGATTTTGTATGATTTGAGCCCAAAAGTTTACATGCAAGATGTGTATCTAGTTGAATGTGAAAGAAAATGAAGGTATTCACGGAATCATAGAATTGGAAATCTGATTTTAGAAATTAAATCAAGGTTTAATTCAATTGAGCTTGAACTACACTTTAATTATGTTTGTATATTATGTTTTTGAAGTAGTTTTGCATGTATTTGGGCTTGAAAATGAGTTTGGAAGTATGGACAGCACCATCAAGCCCAGAACCGCATGTGCAGCTATGAGCCCTACATGTGCAAAACCCATAACAAAATAGAGCCGAGCATTCTGATTTTATTGCACATGCGGCTTCTGCACCTGCGGAAAACAAGGGAAATCTTGTTTAACTTTTGTCAACCCTTCCACCCTTCTGGACATATTTTTGACTTCATTTAGACCCTCCAGGAAATTGAAAGATAATTGAAAACCTATTGAGAACTAATGTGATTACCTAGAAAGAAAAGTGTATGAAATTAAATGGATTGTTTATCGAATTTGTATGTGTGATATGTTGTGTAGGTTGCTTGCACGAGGGATTATCGCAAGGCCTAAATCATTGTGAGTAACAGTATTGTAAAGAGGTGTTCTAAATTATTCCTTTAATTCTTGATTGCTACATTCTTTGAAGTCGTTCTGTTATATGGTGGGCCTGAGGCCGTTTTGTTATATGTGGGCCCGATGCTGTGCTGCAGTAGGTGGGTCAATTTTATCAATTTTACAATTTTACATAATTTTATCTTTGGTGGGTTGAAATAATTTTTAAAAATTTAAAAATATTTTTTGACATTTATTTTTATCAAATTGATGCATTTACCCTTGAAATTGAACAATGATATATTCAATTATCCTTATTTTGAACAAAATTTAAAATTCAGGGTCAAATGTGTCACAATTGAAAAGTCAAGGACCAAAATGACATAAGTCCCAAACTATAGGAACGTTTAGTGTAATTCGCCCAATAAATTACAACCCATTTAAGTGCAATTTTTTATTTAGGTTAACAATAACACATAATATTCTAAAGTATTTAATATTTTTTTAATAAAATTTTAACCAATTCGAGTAGCTACTAGGGGTGTTCGCGGTTCGGATTTAGATGGTTTGCGGATCGGTTTAGACCCCGCCCGCATCTATGCGGTTTAGGGAAAAGACAACCCGCAACCACCCGCAGTGCGGTTTGCGGTTTGTGCGGATAGGGTTCGCGGATGTGCGGGCAGTTTGCGAATTTGACTTTTTTCTTCAAAAATTTATTTTTGAGCCTTATTTTTTTCCCATTTTGAAAAAATTTATTTTTTCTCCCCATTTTCTAAAATACTCCAACATTCATAATTAATGAATTAAAACTTATAAAATTAAAAATACAACAAAATCAATTCGTAATACAAACAAATCATTCAAAATCTTAAATCAAATCATAAACTAACACAAACATATATTTCAAAATCCTAAACTATAACTCCATATTCATTAAGGAATTTAAAATTCCAAATCACACTTCATCCGGGACAAGTTCAGTTATGTAACAATAATAATATGATAAGTATTTATTCAGTTTCAGTTGATATAATACTATTAGCAAATGTAATGCTAGAGTAAGTTCAAAAAATAAAAGGTATTTTGTTTTGGACAAAAATATCTAGGTAGGATATAGAAATGAAATCAATAATTAAGATGAAAAATAAATAAATAAATAAAGTGCGGGCGGTTTCTTGCAGGTGCGGCTTAAACCCGCAACCCGCCTGCAACCCGCAAATATGTCATATTTCAAATCGTATCTGCCCATATTATATTTGCGAAACCGCCCATTTATATACGGATTGGACGGGTTAGGCGATTTTTGCGGATCGGATAAATCGTTGACAACCCCTAGTAGCTACCATCTTAAGTTGGTTTGATAGGCCTGGCTTTAATATCGTCTGGGCTTTTCTAATTGTAAGACCGGCCCAAGCTAATATTGGGCTTATAATCATCCCAATTGGCAACAAACAAACCCTTAACACAGCCAAGTATATATATGCGTGGTGCCCTAACTCATTGAGTCCTTTGCGACTAGCGTCTCCACAGCTTCAGTTCTCCTTTACCTGTTAATTCACACAAAGGCGACGCCTCTCTACACTATCAGGTTCTCGATTCTCTCTGTCTATTGCGTGGTTTCGAATCTATTAATATCAAATTTATCTATTTATCTATTCATTGATTTGGAATTGATCAATATCGATTTTCTGTAGATTTGCAAACTAGTTTTGAATAATCTCCTCCGCGAAAGATGGCTCTGAGCGAACTCGCTTGCAGCTACGCTGCTCTCATCCTCCACGACGATGGCATCCCCGTCACCGTAATCATCTTCTTTCCTATTCTGTTTTTGTTGTTTTGAAATCTGTATCATCTATTATAGATGTGTTGTTTATTGTATGTTTCCGATTACGTTTCAGGCAGAGAAGATTGCGACACTGGTTAAGGCTGCCAACGTGCCTATAGAATCGTACTGGCCAGGCCTCTTTGCCAAGCTTTTTGAGAAGAGGAACATCGATGACCTCATCATGAACGTTGGATCTGGTGGAGGTGGTGCCGCCGTCGCCTTTTCCGGTTCCGCTGCTGGCGGTGGTTCCGCTGCCGCCCCGGCCGCCGCCGCTGCTGTTGAGGAGAAGAAGGTATATAGATTTGTGTTATAATTTTTATTTTTGTTTGAAAGTTTTATGAATTGTCAATTGTTTTTGAGTGATTTAATTGTTGATTCCATTTTGTATTTGCAGGAAGAACCCAAGGAAGAGAGTGATGAAGATATGGGATTCTCTTTGTTTGACTAGGATCTATGTTTTGGTATTCTTCTAGGAAATTAAGACCCATCTGAGCGGGTACAAGTTCAAAATTTTGTTTTTCATATTTTCTTTTCTACAATTATAGTAGTTGTCTGAAGAAATTTTTATATCAAAACATCTGATTCTGTAATGTGGGGTTTATGGTCTAAGTAGGATTATTTACAAAACTTACAATCTGATGATAATTTTTAGGGCAATTCTATGTGTCATCTACAACACTTTTCTTTGATATGAAGACTCGTGGCTTCTCCAATCCTTACTCAACTTTATCAAATTTATATTTGACTGAAAATTACTCATAGCACTCGACCTAGAGTATCAAATTGCATTTTATTCAAAATTTATTCAAATCAACTGAGATTTAAGTTTTTACTCAAAAATTTTAATTCTATTGGTGTTTAATCAAATTTGTGCCTTAATATGAGTTTCGGAGTGCTTGATATCAAATAAAGATTTTACGCACTTTTTTCTCAAATTTGAGTAAGGATTGTGAGATTTAAACATAATACAATTGGGTAAAAGTTAATTTTATGTAAAGTTGTAAATTTGAATGCTACAAATTGCTATTAAAAAGTTTTTAGTAGACAGTTGAGTCTCCCTCGAGATGGGAAACTAAGAAATGGGTAAAACTCAATTTGAGAGTTTATTGAGTTGCTTTTATCCAAATTTTGAATCTAATGTATGTTTGAGTTGAGGGTTGCATGTGTCCTTACCTCCTTTGCTCATGTTTTGCATATAGTTATAACCACCTTTTATGTATGATGGATGAGATTTGAGTGTTTTGCTCATTAACATTGAGGTTTGCTTTCTATGTCCAGTGAAATTGAATGTGTTGTTCTGCATGATGTGTGGACTTCAAGACTACACAAATGTTTATGCAAGATTATAAGTATAATGGTTATACTCTCGAATCTTAATGTTTTGACCTTATGTTCTTCTGGTTGTATGTGACAAACCCTTGAAAAGGGTCACAGGCTTTCTTTGTAAGATTGCATTTAGATTTTGAATTTTTGGATATATTGTATGCCGTAGCTTGTAACTTTTTAGTAAAGATTATAAGTATTTTTTCCTTTGTTTTCTGATAATTAACCTTTTCTACCGCTCAATTTCATGGACTGTTTATATTATCCTGGATGTAGACGGAATACTATGTTATTGGCCCTTACAACTATTAACTTTAGTGGTGAATTATTCGACTATAACTTTAGTGGGGAACTATAACTTAAGTGGGAAGTATTCAAGTCTGATAGGTTATGTTTGATTCAAAAGATTAATAGTGAAGTATTAATAATCTTATTAAATTAGTGTGGTATTCACTATCTAATTGGATTAATAATTTCACTTTTACTCCATTACTAATAATCCTACAAATTTGTTGGATTAATTATCCGTTGAATTAATAATCTTAAACCAAAATGTTAAAATAAACATAGGATAATTGGGGCTACAGATTAATAATCACAATCCCGTACTTTAATCCACCCAATCAAACATGTCCATAGAGTGTATTTTAAATCAGTCACATAGTATTTCAAATCAATCACGTTTATAGGTGGTATATGTCAACATATTTTTGTTAGTTATTTATGAAATAATGGATCATTTACCTAATGTGTATTGTAATTTTTCAATGATTGGGGTATTTTTGGAGTTTTCAATAATTTTTTCGGACTTTGGCATTATTAGAACAATGCTGGCTGCGAGAGCCAAAGTATACAATAGCAACTAATTAGGTTCAAAATTGATTGCGGATTAAGCAAAAAACGATAAATGAATAAAAATAAAAATAAAAAGGTTCCAGAAATAGGATCCAAGGATGTCAAATTGCAAAATAATTAGCAATGTGTGTTTTCACAATTATGTGTAATGGTTTTACATGTGTGAAGTGGTAATTTGGATAAGGAGTATGAGTAATGCTCTAGTGTATAATGCACACCGAATGCAACTTTATTATAAAATTATATAAATTTTTAAGAACTTATAGAAGTGATTTATTAAAAATGCGTAAGTTTAATATAAATTTGTGCAAGTTTACTTTTATGTATAAATTAACTTAAATTTATGTTCAACTTACGTATTTTTGTGAGATCACTTATGTAAATTAGTAAAAAAACTTGCGTAATTTTATAATAGAGTTACATACAGCATGCATTGCACATTTAAAAAAATTTCTTAGATTTTATTATAGTTGTTAAGGTAACAAGAAGCATAACGAACCTAATAATTCTTTATCAATAAAATTAATCAAGAAGCAATCAACCTAAAATGGCCTAACCCCGTAACCATATAGGGGGTAGACTTTGGGTTAGATGCTAAGGGAGTTAAAAGTATTAGAGTTCACTCTTATGTGATATTAATAGCATGGTCACTCAATTATATAGTGAACAATTGTTAACTTACACATACGGAGATTTAAAACTACGCTTTTAACATTAGATATGGTTCACCAAAATTTAAAAGGCTTGTCATACTAACCCTGTCTATTGTCACCTGAATAGCTAATACTGAAGAGAATCAAACTTGAGATATTGAATACTCGATCAAACCACTTGGGTTGCAATCAACCTTTTCTTTTACCCCGAGCTGGCCAACATAACACAGTGATCAACGTTTGATGCAAGTGCCGGAAAGATTTTCCTTTCTGTTGCTGTTGTTATTGTTGTGCATGTTGTGCTTCTAAGACCATCTCCAATATTTCATCAACTCTTTTATCAAATTAAATTTGATAAAAAAGTTGATGAAAACGGTAGTCCAATCATTTTATCAGTTTGGTATCAAACGTAGGAATCGATACTTTTTTCATTAAATGAAAAGAGTATTTATCCTTTCATCAAATTTGTAGGTGACTATTGGGCCAAATTTTCACCCGGACGTCCTCCCAGACATCCTCCTGGACAATCGATTTTGGGGTGAATTTGATAAAAATTTCCTCTAAACCGACCGGCCAGATTTGATGAAAGGATTGGAGTGTATCGTATCATATCAAACTTACTCAAATTTGATGAAATATCTAATGAACGATTGGAGATGCTCTAAAAAGCATAATTGGAGTAGTGTTTGGTTTATTGAAATAGAGTAAATTTTGTCAAAATATTCATTCTCATATTTAGTTGACTAAAAAAATAATGAAAAGTTATTCCAAATAAAATTATAATTCATCATTATAAAAGAATAATCATTTCATAAAAGAGCTTAGGGATAATGATTTCATTACATTCTATCTCATTCTGATAAACTAAATAGAGCATAAGAGTATCTTCAATGTAATGAATAATCTCAATTATATTTTGGCACTATTATAGTGTAAAAATGTTAAATTTTAATAATATTGCTTTAATGTTGTACTGAGTCCTTTTTTCCTATTTTCTTTATAAAAAAAAAAAAAAAAAAGTCACAATATTAATTGTATGTCTCATTATGAAAGGAGTGATTATTTGGTGGTTTTGAATTATTATTCCATACCATTTATCACTTAACATTTGTCAAATTGTCTACAAAATCCTAAAAAAAAGTACCGAGTCTTATAATTTTAACTAATAAAAATCAAATTAAAACACCATGTGAATTTGTCCCAAGTCCACCACATTATTTTTCTTATGAAAGAGACTGAGGAGTTCTAACAAAAATTGGACATTTTGCCAAATTTTATGCTAAATTAGCACAAGGTTTTATAATGTCATGTTTTATTTTAACTACTCATTTAACATGTCATTTGGAACGTGTGTGTGTGTGTTTTTTTATGTGTGTGTGTGTGTGTGTGTGTGTGTGTGTGTGTGTTGGGGGGATAAAATTGCTATAATTTTGCACAAGCAAGCATAATAGCAACTCCATTAGAATTACTCTGACCTAATAATTTCTCTATATTTTTATTTTTATTTTATAATTTTGAGATTTACCTTTTTTGTTTTATTTTTTTATTTTTGAGGAAGATTTCATTTTTTTTTTTTTTATAATTGTAAATCAAAAACTGTAATTTAAAGTGAAGGGACTTGAATCATTGACCACTTAATGAGATGTAGTATTCTCGCCTAGTTTCAATTTATTTGGTCAGTTTGGCTATAATATAGGGGTGGACAAACAAGAAGTTGGACTGGTTTAGATCGAGTTTGCACTATATAGTAAGAGCAGCTCGGCCTGACCCACTATCAAGTCTAATTTACATCCCAAGTCTGACTTAAAAAAAAATTGTAAATTCCAAGCCTGTCCAGTTAACTCCTTATATATAAACTATTATTATTATTATTTGTCTTTAATGATTATTAAATTATTTAGACCCTTTAACTAATTATTTTATTTGAATTTTAAAACTCAACTAAATTCAATTATAAAATAAATATGGTCTTTTAACTAAAGTTTTATTTTAACCCATAAAAAAGTATATATATAGTTTTCTTATCTTTTATTATTTTACTAGTTTATCTCGTAACTAAATAATATAAAATTAAAAATAATATTTATAAATTGGCAAGGAACGATTGGGTGGATCGGGTTGGACTAAAGTTTTTTATCCCAACCTCACTCAAAAATTAAAATGGAATTAGTATAGCTCAATCCAATGAGCTAAATATTACTTTCAAGCTCTTAAAATATGGAATAAGGTTGAATAGGTTGTGCGGGCCATCCAAACATGTATGTGGAAATATCGTCTGGGTTTCAATATTGGCAAGGCCGACTCACGCATCCCATGCCAATATTGGTCTTAAAAGAGGCCAATCCCACTTGCCAACCCCTTAACGTAGCCCATTATATACTATGCCCTAACTTAAGACCTATATATATGGCCCCATCGCGTCTTTGATTCTAGTTTGCCCTAGCATCACCACCAGAGAGACTTCGCGCAAAGGTGACGCCTATTTGTCTCTCTGTCTCTCTCTAGATTAGTAGGTACGATCTCTTTCCTTTCTTCTCTTCTTTCTCGATTTTTTTCCCCAGTGTTTGGTTTGGTTAGGGATTTGAAAAGGGATACGAAAAGGGAAACAAAAATAGTATGTGAAATGTAAATAAAATATATTTACATTTCACCTAATTTTATACACGTTTTTCCTTTCCATTACAAATCCCCTCCCAAATCTCCAACTAAACACAACACAACGTTAGGGTTTGCATCGATCACTAAATTGTTCAATATCAATTATCAATTTATGTAGATTTGCAAAGAGTGTTAAGTTGTAACGCCTTGAAAATAGGACAATAATTCATCCCACAATAATTACCAATTAACAATACATTTCAGAATAAGATCTCTTTACATTCATATGATCCAATTGTACAAAAGATGGTACATGCAACTATACATTCATAAGTCCTAACCCTGAATCTATAGCATGTGTCATAAGCATAAGATATGAAATAAGAGTTAAACAAATAAATGCATGCCTTAATGGCTACAACTTTTCAAGTTGATCCATGGTTACAACCGTAAGTGAGTTTGAAACTCAATACAAATAAAGCCCTTGCCTTATACAAAAATAATTACAACAATAACAAAAGAAACTCTTGGCTCCAAATCCTCCCAAGCTACGGCCTTGGTTGAGGTATACCATCAGCACCTGAAAATGGTTTTCTACATAGGGTGAGCCAAAGCCCAGTAGAGAAACTCTAACATAGTATATGAATCTTAACAAAGTTATAAGCTGAATGCATATGCCATGCTCATGCCAAAACATTTTATATCTCTTTCCGAAAACCATGCAATGCTAGACTTATATCACAATTCATGAAATCATTTCCTTTACAATAGAAAACAGGATAGTGGATACAAAACTAGGAATCTTTAGGACGTGTCCGCAAGTAGGCTACAAACACTACCAATTGCCATTTTTACCGGTATTAACCGCAAGGCTCGGCACTTATCTGCGCGGGTTTTTGGACTTTCACCAAGGATACACAGGCCAACTTAATACTACAACTACAACTCCTACCTAGATTCACCAAGGTATTCACCCATTTTTCTCAAACAATAATCATTTTTAATGTGTTAAATATGTTACAATGCTTGATGCAAATGGATGAAAAATTAGTTTCAATTCACCTAATTCTCATACAATTTCTACAACAATCATAGCTACCCTCAACCGATAACTCAAAATAGATATCTCTAAACAGATAGATAATTTTCAATAAAGATATACTTTCCGAAATCTCAAGATGGGAGTGATAATACTTATCCAACTCCACCATCATCTCCATCATCATTCCAATTCCATAAAACCCACATCATTTCCATTTCTTCTTTACAAAAATCTAATATTCACATTTTATGGATTCCAATGATAAAAATACATCATTTTACCATAATTCAACCACAATTACAATTTCACAACCATTTTTAAGAATCCATTTGAAAACCCCTCTTTTGACTTTCAAACCAAAACCCTAGCTTTGTTCAAAAATTCCCAATATCAACATTTCTTTAAAAAGACAAATAACCAAGTTAAAAATCATACTAAAGTGTGGAGAATCCCTACCTCAAAGCTTGAACAAAACGGAGAGAGAGAGAAAAAAAAATTCAATGGAGTCGAAAAAGGACTTTGTTCAGATCAAATAGAAGCTTTAGGTGAGCTCTACCTTTTTAACAAAGGCACTAGGGTGTAGAGATCAATAGATTGAGATTATTTGGAGGTTGAAGATGAGTTTTATAGAGAGTGTGTGTGATAACCCCGTTCTATGTTATACTATTAATCCTTAATTAATTATGTGCTTAATGTGAATTTGGATGCTAATCATGTGATTATGTGTATTTTTGAATTCATATATGTCCATCGTAGAAAAATCTGTTTGTTATTCTATTATAAACCGAAATTGAGGGCCGAAGAGGCGACAGAAATCGGAATTGACTGTACTGTTGTGATTAGCATAAGTTTTAGAGCCTACGGTGAAATTTGATTAAAATTTGATTTGGATCAAATTAATTAGATTAATCCACTCAAAATAAGTCTTAGATTAATTAAACTAAGCCTTGATTAATTAGCTTAAGCTTGGATTAGTGAATTAAGTTAATGAAGCCTATATATATGCTAATTAAAGGGTTAACTCATATTTTTGAGCTCAAAATCTGCCAAGAGAGCTTTAGAGAGAGAGGAAACTTGATTTTACAGAGAGAAAAGGCTTGGAAGCTTGGAATTGCTTAGTAGGTTGAAGGGTAGTGAAGATTAACTCAAGAATTGCTTAAAACAAGTGTTGATCAAGACTCTAGGTAAGCTTTTGAACCTTAATTTATGAGCTTAAGTCAATAATTATGTGTATTCAATAAGAATTGGTGATTTAATGTAAGATATAAACTTAACATGAAGAATTTGGTGCCAAATCTCACATGCATGCATAATTTTGTTGAGTCTTATGAATTTGAGCATCATTTGTACCATTTGAGATGGAATTAGGGACTATATTTCACATGCATGCATAATCCATGAAGTTATGGAACTTGATTGCATGAGTTTTGAAGTTATCAAGAAGAATTTGAAATGATTTGGGACTTGCATGATGAATTCATAATGATTTAAACTTCAATCTTATAGAATTGACTCACATAATCATGTTAGTAGTTGTATGGCTCAAATATAGGACATAATATACAAGTTGTATGATTGGAAACAATGTTTTGAAGCCCAAACAACATTCTGGAAAACCCTGATTGCACGGTGGCTTGAGCAAACCCTGTTTTGAATTGCTCATAGATAGAGCAACCAAACTTATGCTCGAGCCTAAAATGCAAACAACCGGTACTTTTGCAGAGATTGAAGGTTGGCTCGAGCAACAAAAGTACCACTCGAGCGACCACTCACATTTTTTAGCATTGGCTCGAGCAACCAAAATTGAGCTCGAGTGTAAAAATGAGGCATTTGGTACTTTTGCAGACCAAGGGATCAGCTCAAGCGACTAATGTTGCGCTCGAGTAGAGTGCCCTGTTTCAGGAAATTTTGAAAGTTATTTCATGTTCCAATTCCCATTCTCTTTCATTTTTTAGCATTCTTAGGCATACTTTGAGCATTCCAAATGAATTAATGAACATGAAAGAAGCCTAAGAAAATTAAGCAAATTAAAGAATGGATTGAATTGTATTATGACCCAATGTGTTGTGAATTATGTAGGGTCAATTGCAAGGACAAATCAAGCATTTGAATACTGTGAGTAATATCTTAGTAGTGATATTTTTGGTGTGTGTATTATTTTCTAAATGTTATCTATGTGGAAAGTTTCTGAACTTATGAATTTGTACTATGAACGAGTATTCTATCTGTTTGATTCGTAATTGAATCTATAAAGTGATTGATGCATGAATACAAAATGGACCCAAGGCTGTTTGGTATATTTGACAAGATAGACTAAAGGTCATCGTATATATGAATTGGACCAAAGGCCGTTTTGTATGATTGATAAATGGACCGAAGATCATTTTGAATGAGGGATTGATTGGACCAAAGGTCGTTTTGAATATGACTACGGATGTGATCATGATCATGAATATGAATATGCACATAAATATGAATCTAAGAATGTTGGACCTAAGGTCATTTTGCCTCTTTGATATGCCTTGAACATAATGGAATGGACCCGAGGTCATTTTGCTTTGCATTTACATAAGAGTTTGGACTACTTAATTAAGAATCTCACTCATACAACCTCTTTACTATGGTATTATTCACTGGACTATAGCTCACTTTGTATTTATATGTATGTAGGTGAACAGCGGGATGTCCAGCCCCAACCTTAGTGGAAATGTGAAAAGAGTGCCAAGATTTTGGAGTTAACCAGGGTCGCCTCACGAATGAGGCTTTTGTTTTTGATTTTCCTTTTTGTTCTCTTTTGTAGTCTTGTGTGACCAAATCTATATGTATAACCTTGGTTTTTGATAAGATTGTTTTGAATGATCCTAGATATATGTATGTTTAATTATCGGTATGGTGTGAGTTATTATATGAATGAGAAAAGTTTTGTTATGCCATGTATGCATAGCTCATTGGACAATCTTTGCAAGTTTTGCTCTCGCATTTTGGCCCCTTATTATTAAAAATATGATTTGATTTCTATTTGAGGCCGTAGGTAATCTTATGATTACTGATCGGTTATGATCCTTATCCATAGGGGCGGGTTCGGGTCATGACAGAGAATCTAGATTTAGGGTTTTGAAATGTTTATAGAGAGAGAGAGAGATAAAAAAATGACTCAAAAAGTGATTTTTATGGACTGATATACTCATAGACCACTCGAGCGACCAAAACACAGCTCGAGCGACTAGACACAAAAAGAGAGACCGCTCGAGCGACCAAAGTGACTACTCGAGCAAAGAACACCACCCTTCCAGTACTTTTGCAGGCCTACAAAAGTACTGAGATTTCCAAAAGACCGCTTGAGCGTAAGAAAGACCGCTTGAGCAAAGACCCCTTAAGCGCAAGAAACACCGCTTGTGCAAGGAATGCCATACTCCCAGTAGTTTTGCCGACCTGCAAAAGTATTGGAAACTCTCAAAGTTTGCTCGAGCGCAAGAAAGTTTGCCCGAGCAAACAAGCCAAAATCTAGGCAACAACAGTTTTGAAAAACTAACTCCCAACCTGTTTCAAATACAACCAAGACACTCCAATAACCAATCTTAACAAGGATTAAGATGAAAGAAGACATGAATAACCATCAGGACAAGAAATCTTAGATCCAAAACAATGAACGGGTTGGGTTTAAACCATAATCACTATAACCCCTCCTTAAGGAATTTCGTCCTCAAAATTTTAAAATCAACATAATAACCACTGCATTTAAATCAATTACAACAACTCATAACCATGACCTATCCACCGGTAATTCATTCTAATAACAAAGATAAACAAAGTTCTCAATACTAAATATACAATTCACTTTTCCAAAACATATACAATGTTTACATTTGACCAACATAACTAGATTTTCATTACAAGTTTCAAACATTAAAAAAAGGTCCGGATACCTCTCACGGACTTCCGCCTCATGCTCCCAAGTCGCCTCCTCAACATCATAGTGTCTCCATAACACTTTTATCAGTGGAATTGTCTTGCCTCGCAAGACTTGGTTCCGTGTATCTAGGACTCTAACCAATCTCTCCTTGTATAAGGCATCGTCATCTACCTCTAGCTCGATCCAATCCAACACATGTGAAGGATCCGGCTCATACTTCCAAAGCATACAGATATAAAACACGTCATGAACCTCGAAAAACTGTGGCAACAAGGTCAAACAATAAGTTACCTCCCCAATGTGCCCTAAGATCTTAAAAGGCCCAATAAATCTAGGGGACAACTTCCCGCTCTTCCCAAATCTCATCAAACCCCGTCTAGGTGATATTTTCAAGAAGATGTGATCTCATACCTCAAATGATAACGGTCTCCGTCTACGATTGGCATAACTCTTCTGACGACTCTGAGTCGAACCCAACCTCTTACGGATAAGTGCAATCTTTTCTGTTGTTTCCCGGACTAACTCAAGACCTAACATTGTGTGTTACCCACCTTGGCCCAACACACAGGAGATTTACACGGTCGGCCATACAAGGCCTCAAATGGTGCTATGCCAATACTCGTCTAAAAGCTATTGTTATAGGCAAACTCCACTAAGGGCAAGTGCCTCTCTCACGACCCCTTAAAGTCAAGAACACAACCTTGAAGTATATCCTTTAGGATCTGAATTGTATGCTTTGACTACAAGTCAGTCTAAGGATGATAGGCGGTGCCAAATATCAACCTGGCTCTGCCACAACCGAGCCATGAAATACGGATATGTATCCGAAACAATAGTCATAGGGACCCACACGACAAGGTAATCTATGTGCCTAACATAAAGGTCGACAAGGTAATCTACTGAGTCACTTGTGCGCATAGGTACAAAGTGTGCTAACTTGGTTAACCAGTCGACTATCACCCATACGACATCATTACCCCGTTAAGTTCTCGAAAGAACAACAACAAAATCAATCGTGACATGCTCCCACTTCCACTAGGCTATAGGCAAGGGTTACAACAAACCTGCTGGCCTCTGATGTTCAGCTTTCACTTGTTGACAAGTAAAGTATCTCAATACAAACAAGGCTATGTCTCTCTTTATCCCCCTCCGTCAAAACTGGCGACTAAGGTCATGGTACATCTTTGTGCCTCCTAGATGTACTGCAAGGCGCGAATGGTGGAACTCTCAGAGTACCTCCTCTCTACAAAACCCTAGCACGAAAAGACGGTCAAGGTATCTAACACTCGAGTTAGAATACACGTTCAAGCCCTTCTCTACCTTCCCACTAGATATCTTCTCTCGGAGGGTTTCTACCTCGTGATCACCCCGTTGTGCTTCCATAACTCAACTCACAAGTGTAGTTTGTGTAACCATAGTAAACAAAGATGCTGACTTAACAGACTCGCCAAGATGCAAGTCAAACTCACCAATAGCGCCCAATATCTCCCATTCTTGGGTGGCAATACTAGCTACACTGCTAATGGATTTCCTACTCAAGACATCGGCCATTACATTGGCCTTCCCCAGATGATAATGCAACTCGAAGTCGTAATCCTTCATAAACTCCATCCACCTTCTTTGCTTCAGATTTAAATCTTTCTATGAAAATAGATACTTCAAACTCTTGTGATTGGAGAATACCTCAAACCTCTCACCATACAAGTAATGTCTCAAAATCTTCAAGGCAAAGATCACAGTTGCTAGCTCTAAGTCATGAGTAGGAGAGTTTCTCTCGTGTGTTTTCAATTGTCGTGAGCCATATGCTACTATCTTCACCTCTTGCATCAAGACACAACTCAACCTTCCCAAGACGCATCACAATACACTGAATATCCCAAACCCCTCTCCGGAATAATCAACACTGGAGCAGTGGTAAGTCTAACCTTAAGTTATTGAAATGATTTCTCATAAGTCTTACTCCATACAAACGTAATTCCATTCCTTGTCAGTCTAGTCAACGGTTAGGCTAATCTAGAGAAATCCTTCACAAAACGACAGTAATACCCGACTAACCCCAAGAAACTTCGAATCTCAAAGGCATTCTTAAGTTGTTCCCAATCTTACACTGCCTCTATCTTAAAAGAGTCTATAGTTACCCCTTCTCCGGATACCACATGGCCTAAGAATTTTGCTTTCTTCAACTAGAACTCACATTTCCCGAACTTAGCATACAATTTGTGGGCTCTATGTAATTCAAGTACAATCCGCAAGTGTTCTTCATGCTCCTCCTCAGAGGGTGAGTAGATCAAAATGTCATCAACAAAGACAACTACAAAACGATCTAGGAACTCACGAAAGATCTGATTCATCAAATCCATACACAAAGCCAGTGCGTTGGTTAATCCAAAAGGCATTACTAGGAACTCATAATGGCCATATTGCGTACAAAATGTTATCTTCTGGATATCCTCCGCCTTCACTCTCAACTGGTGATAACCCGATCTCAAGTTTATCTTGGAAAAGTAACAAGACCTCTTCAACTGGTCAAATAAGTCATCTACAGAGGTAATGGATACTTGTTCTTAATAGTTACTCAGTTAAATTTCCGGTAATCAATACAAAGGTAATGTGCCATCCTTCTTCTTGGCAAAGAGAGCCGGTGCTTCTCAAGGAGAAGTACTAGGGCGGATAAAGCCCTTATCTGACAATTTTTTGAGTTGAATCTTCAACTCACTCAACTTGGTGAGTTCAAATCTATACGGTGCCATAAAAATCGGTGTCGTGCCAGGCACTAAATCAATAGAGAACTCAATCTCATGGTGAGGTGGTAAACTAGTGAGATCCTCAAGAAAGACATCCGGGTATTCACAAACTACCCTCGGTAATCTATTCAGATCACGCACTGGCAACTAGGCTTTATCACCACTCGAGGTACGCACCGTAACTCTTTGACGATAACAATGTATAATGGTCCGATAAGATGACAACCAATCCATGCCCAAAATAGCATCAAAACTTGACATGTTCATCAACACAAAAGCAAAAGGGAGTCAGAGACTAGCAACCTCTATCTTACAACACCGACACCCTTGGTCCAACACAGCCTTTCCACCAACAAGTGACTTTACCATGAGTAGAGATGCTAACCGACCTAGTCTAACCCCAATGCTGATATGAATGCAGACGAAATGAAAGAATGCGATGCACCAGTATCAATCAACACATTAGCAATATAATTACACAACAAGAAGTTACATCTCATTACCGAAGGTGCTGGCAACAAATCTGGCGTGGTAACAGTACACACAAGCCCTGTAGGTCTCTACTCCACCTGCTCACCCCTCAGAGCATAAGTCTGATACACAGATTGAGTTGAAGAGGCTCCCTGATTGGCCCTCGAGGCTTGAGCTGACGATGTAAGCTAATGGCTCTGTGTCAACCTCGAACCAGATGCACCAGATGTGCCACCAGCCTGAGGGCAAAACCTCCTCAAGTGCCCTGACTGCGCACACTGATAACAAGTAAGCAGCTGTTCCCTCCCTTGACTCTGGCTTTGAGAACGAACCGAATATGGCGCAGGTTGTTGCCTTCTACCCCTTTGCGGGTAAACTAAAAACTTGTGGCCCAGTTGACCATACTTAAAGCAAGTGATCCCGCCCTGACCACCTCTCCCAGAACCTGAACTCAACATTGAGAAAATGGACGTAGACTATACTCCCTAGGACTGTTGTGGGTTGGAATCGCTCTGCGTTTTGCTATCCTGAGTCTCCTATTGAACCTCCTGAATCCTCTACCTAGAGCCCCTCATCCTCTCCTCCTCAATCTGAATCACAATCTCTAAGTGAGACGTCGCCTCTACAAAATGACTGTAATCCCTAATCATGGATGCGGCCACCTTGAAAAGGAGTCCGGTCCTCAATCTCTTCTCAAACTCCAAACTACGGTGTTCCTCCGTCGCCACAAACTCTAGTGCAAATCTCGATAAACTGGTGAAGGCAGCCTCAAACTCAACCACTGGTGTATTAAGTTGCTTGAGCTTCAAAAACTGCTTCATCAACTTCTCCTTAGCAGTGGGAGGCAAAAACTTGTCTTGGAAGGCGTTGACAAAAGCCTCTTAAGTCACCCTAATGCGCCCACACACATACTTCCACCACTGACCCGTATCCCCCTTCAGTTGGAAGGATGCCAAGGTCACTCTTAGCTCATTGTCCTCGATGCCAAGCATTTCAAACGTCTTCACCATCTGCTCTAGCCACTCATCCACCTTTAGTGGCTCCTTCGGATCTCCCAAAAATTCATTCGGATTCGACCGGAAGAACTCCCTCTTTAGAAAAGAAGGCCTTGTCTCAACTACGTGGGCTTGGACTTGATTCTCAGCTCTGAGAATGTCTATGAATTCCTGCAAAGCTTCATCCATCTCACAGGCTAAAGCACCCATGGCCTACTGACCAACTGGTTGGGCCACATTGGCCTGACTAACTCCTTCTTCCTGTACCGGAATATCATCTAGTAACAGTACTTCCTGCCATCTAGGCCTGCCACGTCGACCACCACCACATCTACATCTTGACATCCTAATGAAGGTAACACAAGAGATTAGTACATTCACAAATGTGCCGAAGCTTCTCACTCGCGTCCTAATGCGATAAACAATAATGAATTCACTCCACAAAGCACGTAGTCATGTAAACACATACGAACTTCCTTTCTAGATAATGATCGTCCCGCGACATTACTAGAGTTCTAGTTAGAAGTAGCAGTGATCAAATGTTCTTCTAACAGCACTTCTAGAAACTTGTAGACCCAATAATATGTTAGAAATTAAATCCATACCCACTTAGTCACATAAGCATGTTATCACATAGCATACCAGGTTATTCCTAATTTTAACTAACAAGGGAACCCATTGTGGTAATAATCACTTCCCACGATCCCAAAGTATTCAAACTCGGTAGCTCTGATACTAAGTTGTAACACCCCGAAAATAGGACAATAATTCATCCCACAATAATTATCAATTAACAATATATTTCAAAATAAGATCTCTTTACAGTCATATGATCTAGCTGTACAAAAGATGGCACATGCAATTATGCATTCATAAGCCCTAACCCTAAATTTATAACATCTGTTATAAGCAAAAGATATGAAATAAGAGTTAAACAGATAAATGAATGCCTTAATGGCTATAACTTTCCATGTCAATGCTTGGTTACAACCATAAGTGAGTTTGAAACTCAATACAAATAAAGCCCTTGCTTTGTACAAAAATAATTACAACAATAACAAAAGAAGCCCTTGGCTCCAAGTCCTCCCAAGCTACAGACTTGGTAGAGGCATATCATCAGTACCTAAAAATGATTTTCCACATAGGGTAAGCCAAAGCCCTGTAGAGAAACTCTAACACAGTGTATGAATCTTAACAAAGTTACAAGGTGAATGCATATGCCATGCTCATGCAAAAACATTTTATACCTCTTTTTGAAAACCATGCAATGCCAGGTTTATATCACAATTCATGAAATCATTTCCTTTACAATAGAAAACAGGGCAGTGGATACAACACTGGGAATCTCTAGGATGTGTCTGCAAATAGACTACAAGCACTACCAATGGTCATTTTTACCGGTATTAACCGGAAGGCTCAGCACCTATCCGTGCGGGCTTCTGGACTTTCACCAATGACACACAGGCCAACTTAATACCACAATTACACTTCTACCCAAATTCACCAAGGTATTCACCTATTTTTCTCAAACAATAAACATTTTCAATGTGTTAAATATGTTACAATGCTCGATGCAAATGGATGAGAAATTAGTTTCAATTCACCCAACAATCATAGCTATCCTCCACCAATAGCTCAAAACAAATATCTCTAAACAGATAGATAATTTTCAATAAAGATATACTTTCCAAAATCTCAAGATGGGAGTGATAATACATATCCAACTCCACCACCATCATCATCATCATTCCAATTCCATAAAACCTACATCATTTCCATTTCCTCTTTACAAAATCCAACATTCACATTTTATGGCAACACCTCTTTTTTTTTATAAATCAATTCCAAGGATAAAAATACATCATTTTACCACAACTCAACCACAATTACAATTCCACGACCATTTTCAAGAATCCATTTGAAAAACCCTCTTTTGATTTTCAAACCAAAACCCTAGATTTGTTCAAAGATTTCCAATATCAAGATTTCTTTAAAAAGACAAATAACCAAGTTAAAAATCATACTAAAGTGTAGAGAATCCCTACCTCAAAGCTTGAAGACAAGGGAGAGAGAGAAGAAACTTCAATGGAGTCAAAAATGGACTTTGCTCGGATTAAATGGAAGCTCTAGGTGAGCTCTACCTTTTTAACAAAGGGACTAGGATGTAGAGATCAATAGATTGAGACTATTTTGAGGTTGAAGATGAGTTTTAGATAGACAGAGGCTAGATTTAGGGTTTTGAAATGTTTAGAGAGAGAGAGAGAGAGAGAGAGAGTGAAGAAAAGTGACTTAAAAAGTGACTTTTACGGACTAATATACGCACAGACTGCTCGAGCGACCAGACACAAAAAGTGAGACCTCTCGAGCAACCAAAGTGACAGCTCGAGCAAAGAACACCACCCTTCAAGTACTTTTGTAGGCCTGAAAAAGTACTGAGAATTCTAAAAGACCACTCGAGCGCAAGAAGGACCGCTCGAGAGCAAGAAACACCGCTCGGGTGGGGAATGCGATACTCATAGTAGTTTTCCATACTTGCAAAAGTACTGGAAGTTCTCAAAGTTAGCTCGAGCGCAATAAAGTTTGCTTGAGCAAACAAGCCAAAATCTGGGTATCAATAGTTTTGAAAAACTAACTCCTAACTTGTTTCAAATACAACCAAGGCACTCTAATAACCAATCTCAACAAGGACTAAGATGAAAGAAGACATGAATAATCACTAGGACTAGAAATCTAGGATCCAAAACAATGAATGGGTTGGGTTTAAACCAGAATTGCTATACAAGTTGTCTTTGATCCACCAACAATGTCTTTCAATAGCAAACTCAATTGTTCCTACGCTAATCAAATCATCCACGAAGATGGCATCCCCATCACTATAATCATCTTCTCTTCGAGTCCTATCCTGTATTTGTAGTTTTTGTTTTGAAATCTGTATGTAAATCATGTATGTAGATGTGTTTATATGAATCTTCAAATACATACATTTCAAGTAGAGAAGATTGCGATACTGGTTAAGGTAGTTAGCATAACTATAAAATCGTACTGGCCGAGCCTCTTTGCAAAGCTTGTTGAGAAGAGAAACATTGATGACCTCATCATGAATGTTGGATCTGATGGAGGTGGTGTCGCCGTCACCTTTTCCGCATGATTATATATTTAATTTGTGCCTATCTATTTGTTTATGAGTTATCTATTAGAATACTAATTTAGATATCGAAATTTGAAAGCCCAAATGGACTCAGAAACCGAAATTGACTAGTTCAATAGGCTAATTGAAATCTTTAGAACCGTATGGAAAATCCAATTAAAATATGATTCAGATCAAAATAATTGGAATAAATTAATTAGACTTTATTAGAACTAAGGTTAGTTAATTAGCCCTAATCTAGTTTGATTAGTTTAACTAGTTTAACTTAATCTACCTATATAAACACCTTGATCATGCTTTGAACTCATATTATACATCAAGTGTGGTTGAATTTTAGAGTGAGAGTGAGAGTGAGAGTGAGAGTGAGAGTGAGAGAAATCAACTGCTAGAGAGAGATTGGAGAGATTGTAGAGAATTTGAAGAAGGATTAAGAAACTTAAGCTATCAACACCTAAATTCAAGCTCTAGGTAAGATTATCACCTACAATTCTTGTAAATTATCCATGTAGAAGTAGAATTCACTTAGTTTGTAAGATCATTTGCTTGTAATTAGAAAGGAAATGCTAGAAATAACTTGAATTTAATGATTATGAGTTAATTGAGTACATGCATGCATAATTCACCATTTTCAAGCTTAATTCTCAACAAAATCCTTACATGCATGATGTTTTACTACCTATCTTTGAAGATTCTTCATGATTTCACACTAAACATCTCATATGAACATGTTAAAAAGAATTGAATTCTATACATGCATGAAGAATTTGGTTTCAAACTTGGCAATTCATGGTGTCTTACGCATGGTTTCAAATTTAGTATATATACAAGTTTTTCTATGATTTTTCATGAATTTGGTACAATCATGCAAGCTTTGAACATGTAGGATGCATTTTTGAACTTCAAATTCTGTTATAAAAATTCCAGAATTCGTCTACTTCGCTCAAGCGGTAAAGTCATCGCTCGAGTGCACTTTACATGCTCTTGGCAGTTTTGCAGACATTTGCAGTTGACTCGAGTGACCAAGTGTGCGCTCGAGCAAAATCGACTTTGCATTGCTCTTGGCTCAAGTGAACATCGAGCCTACTTTGGCACCATCTAGTGCTTTTTCAATCAGGCCACTCTGCTTGAGAGACACCAAAGGTGCACTTGAACGAAGGACCTATTTTTAGCAATTTTGGGCAAACACTCCTAAGTGCATATTTGTAACCTCATTCCCTTTGAGGCATTCTTTAGCATCATTTAGACATCCTTAGCCATTAAATAAGCTAGAAACACACGTAACAGGATTGAGTTACGATACGCTATTTGTTAAGAACGTATGCTTTAATGTGTATCTCTATTATGTGTTTGTGTAGGTGGTTATTCGAGGTCCAGCACCTGTGCCAGCACACTGTGAGTAGTATCTTTGTAAAGATATATTGTCAAAATGTATTTTGATTTATTGCAATAATGTTATTTTGAAATGTTATCATGATACAAATGAATGATTGTCTCTTTTGAAAAGTAATTGTGGCATCCTTAGTGAAACCCACGCCTAAGGGTAACAATACCATGGCCCTTTGCTATAAGGCCCTCGCCTGGGGGAAAGAACACCGCAACCCTCTGTTATAAGGCCCTTGCCCAAGGAAAACAATACCGTGGCCCTTTGTTATATGTACACAGAGATCTCTGATGTTGACCTAAGTGGTCCCTTTGCTTAACGTATAGGGTCTCTTTGTTTAGACCCATGCGATCTCTTTGATATGCCTTTGGGCCCTTTGTTTTGCACTATTGGGTGTACCACATATGAATTATGGTTTATGAACTTATGATATGATGCACAAGTTAAACTAATATCGTTAACCTACAATTACTCAGTAAATTCTCTTTCTTAGAGTCCAAGCAAAATTAGTTTGAGTTAAACTTGGCTACTTAAGCTAATTAAACAATTGGGGGCCCAAGCTAATGAGTTCTTATAACAAAAGAGAGAAGGATGGAGAAGCACAAAGAAAGTTAGAGAAAAACTTTCTTCTTGAGGGCAAGAAGCGAAGGTTAAAGAAAAGAAAGAAAAATGAGAAAAAAATCAAAGGGAATTGAAATTCATAATTTGGACTTGAGAATTGAACACTTAGGTGATTTAGAAAATCTTAAATGAGGGGCTAAAGTTAAACTAATATCGTTAGACCACAATTACTCAGTAAATTCTCTTTCTTAGAGGCTAAGCAAGATTAATTTGAGTTAAACTTGACCACTTAAGCCAATGAAACAATTAGGGGCCCAAGCTAATTAGTTCTTAGAACAAAAGAGAGAAGGATAGAGAAGCACAAAGAAAGTTAGAGAGAAATTTTCTTCTTGAGATCTAGAAGAGAAAGTTTGAGAAAAAAAAAAAGAAAAGAGAAATAGGAAGAAAATCAAAGGGAATTCAAATTCATCATTTTGGACTTGAGAATTGAACACTTAGGTGATTTAGAAAACCTTAAACAAGGTGCTTAAGTTAAACTAATATCGTTAGGCTACAATTACTCAATAAATTTTCTTTCTTAGAGGCTAAGCAAGATTAGTTTTAGTTAAACTTGGTTACTTAAGCTAATAAAACAATTAAGGGCCTAAGCTAATTAGTTCCCTAGAACAAAAGACAGAATCACGGAGAAGCACAGAGAAAGTTAGAGAGAAACTTTCTTCTTGAGAACTAGAGGAGAAAGTTTGAGAAAAGAAAGAGAAATAGGAAGCAAATCAAAGGGAATTCAAATTCATCTTTTGGGACTTGAGAATTAAACACTTAGGTCAATTAGAAAACCTTAAAAGAGGGGCTTAAGTTAAACTAATATCGTTAAGCTACAATTACTCAGTAAATTCTCTTTCTTGGAGGCTAAGCAAGATTAATTTGAGTTAAACTTGTCCCATTAAGATAATAAAACAATTAGGGGCCCAAGCTAATTACTTCCTAGAACAAAAGAAAGAGGGATGAAAAAGTGCAGAGAAAGTTAGACAAAAACTTTCTTTTACAAGGCGAGAAGAGAAAGTCAGAGAAAAGAAAGAGAAATAGGAAAAAAATCAAAGTGAATTCAAACTCAACATTTTTGACTTGAGAATCGAACACTTAGGTTATTTAGAAAACCTTAATTGAGGTGCTTAAGTTAAACTAATTTTGTTAAGCTACAATTACTCAATAAACAAGATTAGTTTGAGTTAACTTGGCTACTTAATTAGGTGCCTAAGCTAATTAGTTCCTAGAAGAAAAGAGAGAAGGATGGAGCAGCACAGAGAAAGTTAGAGAGAAACTTTCATCTTGAGAGATAGAAGAGAAAGTTAGAGAAACCAGAGAGAAATATAAAGAAAATCAAAGGGAATTCAAATTCATCCTTTTGGACTTGAGAATTAAACACTTCGGTGATTTAGAAAACCTTAAATGAGGTGATTAAGTTAAACTAATATCGTTAAGCTACAATTACTCAGTAAAATCTCTTTCTTAGAGGCTAAGCAAGATTAGTTTGAGCTAAACTGGGCCACGTAAGCTAATGAAACAATTAGGGGCCAAGCTGATTAGTTCCTCAAACAAAAGAGAGTAAGGTGAAGAAACACAGTGAAAGTTAAGATATACTATCTTCTTGAGAGTTAGAAGAGAAAGTTAGAGAAAATAAAGAGAAATAGGAAGAAAGTCAAATGGAATTCAAATTCATCTTTTGGGACTGGAGAATTGAACATTTAGGTATTTATAAAACTTTAAATGAGGTGCTTAAGTTAAACTAATATCGTTAAAGTACAATTACTAAGTAAATTCTTTTTCTTAGTGGCTAAGAAAGATTAGTTTGAGTTCAACTTGGCCACTTAAGCTAATGAAACAATTGCGGCCCAAGCTAATTAATTCATAGAACAAAAGAGAGAATGATGGAGAAGCGCAGAGAAAATTAGAGAGAAACTTTATTCTTGAGCGCGAGAAGAGAATGTTAGAGAAAAGAAAGAGAAATTGGATGAAAATCAAAGGGAATTCAAATTCCTACTTTTGGACTTGAGAATGGAACACTTAGGTAATTTAGAAAACCATAAATGAGGTGCTTAACTTAAACTAATATTGGCATGATACAATTACTCAATAAATTCTCTTTCTTAGAGGCTAAGCAAGATTAGTTTGAGTTAAACTTCGCCACTTAAACTAATGAAACAATTAGGGGCCCAAGCTAATTAGTTCCTAGAACAAAAGAGAGAAGGATAGAGAAGCACAGAGAAGTTATAGAGAAACTTTCTTCTTGAGAGATAGAAGAAAAAGTTAGAGAAAAGAAAGAGAAAAAAGAAGAAAATCAATGGGAATTCAAATTTATCCTTTTGGACTTGAGTATTGAACACTAAGTTGATTTTAAAAACCTTAAAAAAGGTGCTTAAGTTAAACTAACATCGTTAAGCTGCAATTACTAAGTCAATTCTCTTTCTTAGAGGCTAAGAAAGATTTGTTTGAGTTAAACTTAGCCACTTAAGCTAACGAAACAATTAGGGGCCCAAGCTAATTAGTTCCTAGAACAAAAGAGAGAAGGATAGAACAGCACAGAGAAAGTTGGAGAGAAACTTTCTTCTTGAGAGATTGAACAGATGTTAGAGAAAACAAAGAGAACTATGAAGAAAATCAAAAGGAATTAAAATCCATCCTTTTGGACTTGAGAATTAAATACTTATTTTGTTTAGAAAACCTTAAATGAGGTGCTTAAGTTAATCGTTAAGCTACAATTACTCAGTAAATTCTCTTTCTTAGAGTCTAAGCAAGATTAGTTTGAGTTAAACTTGGCCACTTAAGCTAATGAAACAATTAGGGGCTAAGCTGATCAGTTCCTAGAACAAAAGAGAGAAGGAAGAAGAAACATAGTGAAAGTTAGAGAGATAAAATCTTCTTGAGGGCTAGAAGAGAAAGTTAGAGAAAACAAAGAGAAATAAGAAGAAAGTCAAATGGAATTGAAATTATTCTTTTGGGACTGGAGAATTGAACACTTAGGTATTTAGAAAACTTTAAATGAGGTGCTTAAGTTAAACTAAAATCGTTAAGGTATAATTACTCAGTAAATTCTCCTTTTTAGAGGCAATGCAAGATTAGTTTGAGTTAAACTTGGCCACTTAAGGTAATGAAACAGTTTGGGCCTAAGCTAATAAGTTCCCAGAACAAAAGAGAGAAGAATGGAGAAGCGCAGAGAAAGTTAGAGAGAAACTTTCTTCTTGAGGGCGAGAAGAGAAAGTTATAGAGAAAAGAAAGAGAAATTGGAAGAAAATCAAAGGGAATTCAAATTCATGCTTTTGGACTTCAGAATGGAACACTTAGGTGATTTAGAAAACCAAAAATGAGGTGCTTAAGTTAAACTTACATCGGTATGCTACAATTACTCAGTAAATTCTCTATCTTAGAAGCTAAACAAGATTAGTTTGAGTTAAACTTGGCCATTTAAACTAATGAAACAATTAGGGGCCCAAGCTAATTAGTTCCTAGAACAAAAGGGAGAAGCATAGAGAAGCACAGAGAAATTTACAGACAAACTTTCTTCTTGAGAGTTAGAATAAAAAGTTAGAGAAAGGAAAGAGAAATAGGAAGAAAATCAATGGGAATTAAAATTCATCCTTTTGGACTTGAGTATTGAACACTTAGATGATTTAGAAAACCTTAAAAGAGGTGCTTAAGTTAAACTAACATTGTTAAGCTGCAATTACTCAGTAAATTCTCTTTCTTAGAGGCCAAGAAAGATTAGTTTGAGTTAGACTTAGCCACTTAAGCTAATGAAACAATTAGAGGCCCAAGCTAATTAGTTCCTAAAACAAAAGAGAGAAGTATGAAGCAGCACAGAGAAAGTTAGAGAGAAACTTTCTTCTTGAGAGATTGAAGAGAATGTTAGAGAAAACAAAGATAACTGTGAAGAAAATCAAAGGGAACTCAAATTCATCCTTTTGGACTTGAGAATTAAAAACTTATGTGATTTAGAAAACCTTAAATGAGGTGCTTAAGTTAATCATTAAGCTGCAATTACTTAGTAAATTCTCTTTCTTAGAGACTAAGCAAGATTACTTTGAGTTAAACTTGGCCCCTTAAGGTAATGAAACAATTAGGGGCTTAAGCTAATTAGCTGCTAGAACAAAATTGAGAAGGATGGACAAGCACAAAAAAGTTAGAGAGAAACTTTTTTTTCTTGAAAACGAGAAGAGAAAGTTAGAGGAAAGAAAGAGAAATAGTAATAAAATCAAAGGAAATTCAAATTCATGTTTTTGGACTTGAGAATGGAACACTTCGGTGATTTAGAAAACCATAAATGAGGTGCAAAAGTTAAACTAATTGTGGTATGCTACAATTACTCAGTAAATTCTATTTCATAGAGGCCAAGCAAGATTAGTTTGAGTTAAACTTGGTCATTTAAACTAATGAAACAATTAGAGGGGCCAAACTAATTAGTTCCTAGAACAAAAGAGACAAGGATAGAGCAGCACAAAGAAAGTTAGAGAGAAACTTTCTTCTTGAGAGCTATAAGAAAAAGTTAGAGAAAAGAGAAAGAAATAGGAAGAAAATCAAAGGGAATTCAAATTCATTGTTTCGGACTTGAAAATCGAACACTTAGGTGATTTAAAAAACCTTAAATGAGGTTCTTAAGCTAAACTAATATATTTAAGCTACAATTATTCAGTAAATTCTCTTTTTTGAAGGCTAAATAAGACTAGTTTGAGTTAAACTTGGCCACATAAGCTAGTGAAACAATTAGGGGCCCAAGCTAGTTCCAAGAACAAAAGAGAGAATAATGGAGAAACACATAGAAAGTTAGAGAGAACTTTCTTCTTGAGAGCTAGAAAAGAAAGTTAGAGAAAAGAAAGAGAAATAGGAAGAAAATTAAAGGGAATTCAAATTCATCTTTTGGGAGTTGAGAATTGAACACTTAGGTGATTTAGAAAACATTAAATGAGGTGCTTAAGTTAAACTAATGTCATTAAACTACAATTAATCATTAAATTCTCTTTTTTAGAGGCTAAGCTAGATTAGTTTGAGTTAAACTTGGCCACTTAAGCTGATGAAACAATTAGGGGCCCAAGCTAATTAGTTCTTAGAACAAAAGATAGAAGGATGGCGAAGCACAGAGAAAGTTAGAGAGAAACTTTCTCCTTAAGAGCAAGAAGAGAAAGTTAGAGGAAAGAAAGAGAAATACGAATAAAATCAAAAGAAATTCAAATTCATGTTTTTGGACTTGATAATGGAACTTAGGTGATTTAAAAAACCATAAATGAGGTGCATAAATTAAACTAATATCGGTATGCTACAATTACTCAGTAAATTCTATTTCAGAGAGGCCAAGCAAGATTAGTCTGGGTTAAACTTGGCCATTTAAACTAATGAAACAATTAGGGGGGGGCAAGCTAATTAGTTCCTAGAACAAAAGAGACAATGATAGAGAAGCACATAGAAAGTTAGAGAAAAACTTTCTTCTTGAGAGCTATAAGAAAAAGTTAGCGAAAAGAGAAAGAAATATGAAGAAAATCAAAGAGAATTCAAATTCATCATTTTGGACTTGAGGATCAAACACTTAGGTGATTTAGAAAACCTTAAATGAGGTGCTTAAGTCAAACTAATATCGTTAAGCTACAATTATTCAATAAATTCTCTTTTCTGGAAGCTAAGCAAGACTAGTTTGAGTTAAACTTGGCCACGTAAGCTAGTGAAACAATTAGGGGCCCAAGCTAATTAATTCCAAGCACAAAAGAGAGAATGATGGAGAAACACATAGAAAGTTAGTGAGAAACTTTCTTCTTGAGAGCTAGAAGAGAAAGTTAGAGAAAAGAAAGAGAAATAGGAAGAAAATTAAAGGGAATTCAAATTCATCTTTTAGGAGTTGAGAATTGAACACTTAGGTGATCTAGAAAACATTAAATGAGGTGCTTAAGTTAAACTAATGTCATTAAACTACAATTAATCATTAAATTCTCTTTTTTAGAGGCTAAGCTAGATTAGTTTGAGTTAAACTTGGCCACTTAAGCTGATGAAACAATTGGGGGCCCAAGCTAATTAGTTCCTAGAACAAAAGATAGAAGGATGGCAAAGCACAGAGAAAGTTAGAGAGAAACTTTCTTCTTAAGAGCAAGAAAAGAAAGTTAGAGGAAAGAAAGAGAAATACAAATAAAATCAAAGGAAATTCAAATTCATGTTTTTGGACTTGATAATGGAACTTAGGTGATTTCAAAAACCATAAATGAGGTGCATAAATTAAACTAATATCGGTATGCTACAATTACTCAGTAAATTCTATTTCAGAGAGGCCAAGCAAGATTAGTCTGGGTTAAACTTGGCCATTTAAAGTAATGAAATAATTAGGGGGGGCACGCTAATTAGTTCCTAGAACAAAAGAGACAAGGATAGAGAAGCACATAGAAAGTTAGAGAAAAACTTTCTTCTTGAGAGCTATAAGAAAAAGTTAGCGAAAAGAGAAAGAAATATGAAGAAAATCAAAGAGAATTCAAATTCATCGTTTTGGACTTGAGGATCGAACACTTAGGTGATTTAGAAAACATTAAATGAGGTGCTTAAGTCAAACTAATATCGTTAAGCTACAATTATTCAATAAATTCTCTTTTTTGGAAGCTAAGCAAGACTAGTTTGAGTTAAACTTGGCCACGTAAGCTAGTGAAACAATTAGGGGCCCAAGCTAATTAATTCCAAGCACAAAAGAGAGAATGATGGAGAAACACATAGAAAATTAGTGAGAAACTTTCTTCTTGAGAGCTAAAAGAGAAAGTTAGAGAAAAGAAAGAGAAATAGGAAGAAAATTAAAGAGAATTCAAATTCATCTTTTAGGAGTTGAGAATTGAACACTTAGGTGATCTAGAAAACATTAAGTGAAGTGCTTAAGTTAAACTAATGTCATTGAACTACAATTAATCATTAAATTCTCTTTTTTAGAGGCTAAGCTAGATTAATTTGAGTTAAACTTGACCACTTAAGCTGATGAAACAATTGGGGGTCCAAGCTAATTAGTTCCTAGAACAAAAGATAGAAGGATGGAAAAGCACAGAGAAAGTTAGAGAGAAACTTTCTTCTTGAGAGCAAGAAAAGAAAGTCAGAGGAAAGAAAGAGAAATAGGAATAAAATCAAAGGAAATTCAAATTCATGTTTTTGGACTTGAGAATGGAACACTTAGGTGATTTAGAAAACCATAAATGAGGTGCATAAGTTAAAGTAATATCAGTATGCTACAATTACTCAGTAAATTCTATTTCTTAGAGGCTGGCTAAGCAAGATTAGTTTTAGTTAAACTTGGCCATTTAAACTAATGAAACAATTAGGGGCCCAAGCTAATTAGTTCCTAGAACAAAAGAGACAAGGATAGAGAAGCACAAAGAAAGTTAGAGAGAAACTTTCTTCTTGGGAGCTAGGAGAAAAAGTTAGAGAAAAGAGAAAGAAATAGGATGAAAATCAGAGGGAATTCAAACTCATCATTTTGGACTTGAGAATCGAACACTGAGGTGATTTAGAAAACCTTAAATAAGGTGGTTAAGTTAAACTAATATCGTTAAGCTACAATTACTCGAGAAATTCTCTTTCTTAGATGCTAAGCAAGATTAGTTTGAGTCAAATTGGGCCACTTAAGGTAATGAAAAAATTGGGGGCCCAAGCTAATTAGTTCCTAGAACGAAAGAGAGAAGGATGGAGAAGCACATAGAAAGTTAGAGAGAAACTTTCTTCTTGAGAGCTAGAAGAGAAAGTCAGAGAAAAGATAGGGAAATACGAAGAAAATCGAAAGGAATTCAAATTCATCTTTTTGGAATTGAGAATTGAACACTTAGGTGATTTAGAAAACCTTAAATGAGGTGCTTAAGTTAAACTAATATTGTTAAGCTACAATTACTCAGTAAATTCTCTTTCTTAGAGGTAAAACAAGATCAGTTTGTGTTAAACTTGGCCACTTAAGCTAGTGAAACAATTAACGGCCCAATCTAATTTGTTCCTAGAGAGAAGGATCGAGAAACACAAAGTAAGTTAGATAAAAACTTTCTTCTTGGTGGCGAGAAGAGAAAGTTAGTGAAAAGAAAGAGAAATTGGAAGAAAATTAATCGGAATTCAAATTCATTCTTTTGGACTTGGGAATTGACCACTTTGATGATTTAGAAAACCTTAAAGGAGGTGTTTAAGTTAAACTAATATCTTTAAGCTACAATTACACAGTAAATTGTCTTTCTTAGAGGCTAAGCAAGATTAGTTTCAGTAAAACTTGGCCACTTAAGCTAATGATAGAATTAGGGGCTCAAGCTTATTAGTTCCTAGAACAAAAGAGAGAATGATGGTGAAGCACATAGAAAGTTAGACATAGACTTTCTTCTTGAGAACTAGAAGGAAAAGTCAGAAAAAAAAGAAAGAGAAATATTTAGAAAATCAAAGGGAATTCAAACTCATCCTTTTGGACTTGAGAATTGAACACTTAAGTGATTTAGAAAACCTTAAATGAGGTTCTTAAGTTAAACTAATATCGTTAAGCCGGTATGTTGGTATTGCATAAAACCCCATGTTGAGGGATTTTCTAAAAAGCATGTAGATGAAGGGTTTCCAAATCAAGGGAGTTAACCTTATGATTTATGGAACTGAAGAAAGTTTTGAACAATTAGAGCATGATTTTGCGCCTTAAAGTAAAAAGCCCTAATTTTTGTCAAACCCTAGTTATGGATTTTATTTTTAAAATGATGAATTATTTTAATCGGCCTTAAGTTCTTGAAATTAAGTTTATGATTGGTTAAGATGAGCATAAATGATGATAATTAATTGTTGTGAGAATGATTATGATGTATGAGGGTTATGTTGGAGGAATTGATAATAGAAATTAGATTAATAAATTTTGGGAAGTATATGATACCAATTGTGTAGTATAATTGATTATAAGGAGTTGATGTTAATGTTGAGAAATAAAGAATGTCGTGGGAAACAAATTGTAATTATTTCTAAATATGAACTTTTACCCTTATTATGAAATTATGTTGTTGGTTTAATTTATGAGTTGTAATAATAAGTGACATGATGAATTGATGGGTTGTCTGTTGGGATAAGGG
The DNA here is from genome assembly GCA_036172215.1 of Camellia granthamiana. Taxonomy (NCBI): domain Eukaryota; kingdom Viridiplantae; phylum Streptophyta; class Magnoliopsida; order Ericales; family Theaceae; genus Camellia; species Camellia granthamiana. The sequence continues at coordinate 88,121,724 of CM069911.1, read as the reverse complement.
TCTCTTTCCTTCTGGCTTATGGTCAGTGCAGCGTGGCACTTAATAGAGGTTCTGCATTCCTTCTGGAGTAGCGCCCGTAAAAGCGTGTGGTCTGTTGAGATATGTGGAGGTTCCACGTTCCTTTCGGCTTGTGATCGGTAAAAAGTGACGCTTGACAGAGATTCTGCCTACTTTCTAGGGTAGCGGCCAGAAAAGCGTTTGGTATGTTGGTATGGCTTGGTGAAGATGATTATTATCATGTGGATGGTCATTGAGAATTTTGTGATAATCTCATTATGTAATTATGAAAACTATTAGATGTAAATTTGAAGCGTGTAATGTGAAATATTTTGTTAATGAGTTGACTCTTATAGCCCAATTTTGCGAAATTTGTTGTAGTGTGTATGTATTTGGTGTTTTGCGTGTATTGGTAAGGTGACGAGTTGTGGCATAATTAATGAGTGCGAAATAGGAATTAGAAGTAATAAATGATTAGTCGGTTTAAAACCTTTATCTAAGGAAATGAGGTTTAAGGAAATTATTTGAATGAATTTTGATGAGATAAAGAGTTAACAAAAGAGGTCTCTATGAAATGTCAAGGGGGATTTTGTGAAAAAAGTATCTATATATGAAATCTATTTTGCATATAAAAGGACACATTATTTATATATGTATCATTTGATAGCATTCATGATGACATTTATCTATTGATTATTATTGTTGAGAATCACTGTAGATCCCTATTGGACCTCGTGTTCATCCCATGTTGTTTAACCATTTTTCAAGGACGAAGTTGGGTACAACAGTTGGAAGATCAAGAAGTTACTTATTATATTATGAGTCTATCTTATGTAAATTGTGAATGAAAGATTATAGAATAGTTGTGTTGAGATGGTTCTTTCTATGTAATTATTGATTTCGAAATCTTTTATGTAAGCCTTTTTGGCATGAATTGTGAATATTGTTGTAAACATTTTTAGTGTCATTGTATTTATGCAAGAGTGAACCTCTTTTATTCTATTTAGCTTGTGTTACTTCTATAACTATTTTTGGAAATGGACTTTTATAAGGAAATTTGGTAAATTATCCGAGTAATGAAATTGGGGACGTGACAACTTGGTATCAAAACTGACCAGGTTTGAAAACCTTGAGCTCGTGGGAGGTGTTTTTTACCATAATGGGTTTCACTTTGTTTGGTGAGGATGTTTGCATGTAGGTAGTATGAGGTGTAGGAAATTATGTGTTGCATTTGTGTGGGCATGGTGTTAAGTTTCAGGGATAGCGCTTGTAACCGGCCAACTTGCTTCGAGATCTCATTGGAAACGCGCCTGATCAACGTGGTTTTTGGTGAGAGTTCCTTGGGAGTTCCGGGACAAGTGATCATCCTTGCAGACTTAACTTTATTATGTGATTAAGTGCTTCAATTGTTTATGTGCTATGTGACTATATGCTAGGCATGTTTTGTAACTTAGTATGTCTTGAGTAAATGTTTCAAGAAAGATTAAAGTTTCATTCACTAAGCTTGAAGTTGTCATTGATAGGATGTCAGGGCAAGCTGGTAGAGGTCATGTTTGGCCTATAAGTGATGATACGGGCACGACAGTTAGGGGTGCAACTCGGGCAGGCTCAACCCGAGCAACCCGAGCCCAGCCCGAGTTTTTTTAGGGCTTGGGCAACTATATCTTGTAATCTGGACGGGCCTGGGCAGATTTTTGATGCCCGAATTGTAATTCGGGCCGGGCTTGGGCAGAACCAATGGCCAACCCGAGCAACCCGAACCCGAATTAAATTTAATATATTATATAAATTATATAATATATAATATATAATATATAATATATATATAATTTAATAAATTATATAATATATAAATTAAGTAAAAGAGTTAGTCTTAATTTTTAATTTTTATTTTTTGGTGACCAGAAAATAACTTTGAATAATTCTCAATTCTTTGTTAATTATCAATTCTACCTACAGGTTTCAAAACAAATCTACCTACAAGTTTCTGGGCAATTCGGGCAATTCGGGCTAACCCGAGTTCAAAATACAAAGCTTGGGCCGGGCTTGGGCAGCAAAGCTCGGGTTCATGTTCGGGCTTGGGCGGGCTTGGGCACTGCTCTGGGCAATTCGGGTCGGGCTTGGGCAGACCCCCAACCCGACCGAACCCGCCCGAGTTGCACCCCTAACGACAGTTCAAGTAGTACCTGTACCTGCAACATCGACTGTAGGCGAGAAGATTACATACGAGATTATAAGAGCAGTAAGAGAGGCTTTAACTCGCAACGAGAGGGACAATTCTCGTGCACTAAAGATTACTAAAAAGTTCTTTCGTTTTAATCCACCAGAGTTCATAGGAGGGACTAAACCTTTAGAGGCAGAGAATTGGTTAGAGCAGATCACCAAGACACTTGATATGCTCAAAGTCACGAATGAGGGGTTGAGAGAAGCATTAGTGAGTTTTCTACTGAAGACAGATGCTAGGTATTAATGGAAGTATGTAAGCCCTACCACAAGCTCCACCTGGGCTGCATCCATTGAGGCCTTTTTGACCAAGTACTTTCCTCTTTCAGCTCGGGAAAGATTGAGGAAACAATTTGTGGAGTTGTGCCAAGGTATTACTCCTTTGGCACAGCTTGAGACAAGATTCACCAATTCGTCTAGGTTTGCTCTAGAGTTGATAGCAACAGAGGAGCGTTGTTGCATTGAGTTTGAAAAGTGGTTATGTAATGATATTCGATAGAAGGTTGTTGGGTGCATGCATGGGAATTATCACACACTAGTGGAAGCGGCAGCTCACGTAGAAGCCACTAATCTTGAGGTCGGCGTGGATGGAGGGGAAGAAACCATATTGGCGAGTCCTATGGTTTACACTAGGCCTAGTAGGAGGCAAAGGAAAGTAGAATCCCAATCACAAGCACAATTTCATTCTCTGTCTATTCTTGTTTCTTTGGATTCATCCTTTGGGAGGTCTAATCAGACTTAGGTTTCCTTGAATCGGTCACAAAATAAAGGACCACCATTTTGCTCCAAGTGTAATCAATTGGGTCATGTTAGACGTTGTTGCCCTCAACGTGGTCAGAACAATCTCAATAGTGTAGATTTGGGGCTGTAATGTTGTTGAAGATTGGTGGAGTGTTTTGGGGTGTCTTGGCATTGTAATGTTATGTAATTACATGTAGGGCCTTGTGCCTGTTGATGTTGTATCCATGTATTTTGTTGGCTTAAATGTAGTAAACTTGACTTATGATGTTTGTGAATTTACTTAAATTGAGAACTTATTGCTGGGACTGGTAAATATTAGTATCCTTGCTAATATGTTAGTGTTTCATAAGTTGATGTATGTAATGACTTGAGAGTCTTCTTTGATCGAGAGTTGTTATTAAGAATAATAATTGTGTATTGGTGCGAAGTACATTCAAGGGGCTTTGGGAACTAAGTGACCTTAGTGGTGGTGTAAGAGTCTTATAGAGGTAGTGAAAATTTCTTGGTTGGATATTGAGAGTGATGATAGAGTTAGTCATGGAATATGTTTGAGTTGGTGTGAGTAGAGGTTTTTTTAGTGACCCTAACAGTCACTAGAAGCAGGTGTGAAGTGTCTAATTGTCATATAGGTATAAACGTTATCAAGGGTTGATTGGGAGAGGCGATTGGGTGGTATTGTCTCAAGAGAGAAATAAACAGAGAGGGTAGTCATGTTGTAAATAGTTTTTGGGAGTTCAACGTAGACTCAAGTAATGTGTAAGTATGTAGGTGTTGAACCCCATGTTGGGAACTCATTGGTGTTTGAGTGCTAAGTGTCGAGGGTTAATGGTGTTAGTTGTCTTGTGTCAGAAAAGGTTGACAAGTAGTCACCTCGTAAGTTGTTTTCGTTTTGAGCAAGAAATTGTATAGTTAAGAAATGTTTGGCAATAGACAAGTGTCAAAACTTGATTGTATGAAAGCAGTATTTAGTGTGGGTATGTGTGAAAATCCTTTGATTCAGATAAAAGATGAGATTTTGGGAACGTGAAGTGTGATGTGATAATGTGTGATTTTTAATTGGTGATAACAAATGTAATGAGAGGAAATTGCAAAGATTTATAAGTGTGCTTGTGTATTGTTGTCTTTCAATGTGATTGTTGATTTTATGAACTGCTGTTTTGATTGATAGTAAGATTAATTGTTGAAATCACATGGGTTGTGATTGGTGGGTTGTGATTGGTGGTCTTGGGTGATAGTTGGGAGTCACTGGTAGTGATGTCATAAAGGGGTACAAAAATGAAGTTTTTTGATGTTATGGCTTCAGTTGGCATTGGAATTGAGAACATTGTTGTGGTAATTCCACTTTTGGTTCTTAGAAAATGCTTAATAAACTAGTAAACTTTAAAACTGGATATGAAAAAAAAAATTATGAAATATGGTGTGGATTGAAACATTTTGTTTTATTTATTTATTTATTTTTATTTCTTAACTTACTTATTTTAATTTCAATATGTAGTACTCAAGGAAGTGTAGAAAAAAGATGGGTTAGTGAGAAAAACTCTGGCTTCTGTCTAGAAGCATCTTGTTTCTAGGGTTTCAATCAGCTCATTGAAATGGCCAGAGTAAATGCAAGTTTAAGTGGAATTAATGCGCAAGATGGGGTTCTAATCCTACTTCCAACATAGTTGATTCATTTGGGATACTAAATCAGTTGGGTAAAAGTCCATCGGAGTCCAAGGGGTTGGTCCAAGAAAACCCTAAATCGTATCTTGAAGGGAAATTAGTGCGAAGTACAGTGGTTTCAAATTTCTAAGGACGATATAATCAATCTAGTTGATATTACAAGACAAAAATAAACCTCAGTTCTCCATTACTGAGTCACCAAATCAGCTTCAACAGATGAAAGAGAAGTTCAATCTCGATGAACCTGGGACGAGATCTGGGCTGGGTAATACAATAGGGGAGGCTGTAAAAACCCCTCTACACCAGATAGGCATTCCGAGATGGAGTGATGTAGTTGAGAAGGAAACAATTGGCAACTATTTTGAAGGGGTGAAGGATACTCTACCTCTCACAAGGGTTTGAGGTATATCATAGTCTTCCCGTGAGGGCTATATACCAGTTAGTGAGAAACTGCAGATGAGCTTTGAGGGGAAGGACTTATCGAAGTTAGCCGTTCAAGCAGTGGAATCCAGTTATCCTGAACCGTTAGGGTTTCAGGACATCCAAGTTCGCAGGGTTAGTGGAGAGGAGCTGGGTCAACCAAGCAGGGATTTTCGTGATGAAAGAGGATTTGGCGCTTATCGTGTTGATCGTGGTAGAGGTGGCAGGGGATATAATGCTCAATCGATCCAATCTGAAGGAGGGAAGAACCCTAATCCCAAAGGCCTATAAAAACTTAGGCCGAAGTGGCGAACACACCAAGTAGATTGCCATCAAACTAAGGTATATTTTTCTCCCCCTCCCCCCTTCTGAGAATTCTGATGTTGTAAAGTTACCTTCATGAAGTGTGGGCTTAGAGAAATGGGAATCAAGTTTAGTGGGATATTTTATGGATAAAAAATTGCCATTCAATTATGTCAGAAACAGTGCCTTAAATTAGTGAAAGAGCATGGGTTTGAAGGAGGTTTTGGCAAATGGGATGGGTTTATGTTCTTCTTGTTTGATAATGTTAATTCATGTGGAAGTGTATTAGAAGGGGGACCCTGGTATATGGGAAACCAATTACTACTGTTGAAGAGGTGAAAGAGAATGATGAGGCTTATAAAGGAGTATGTGTCCCAGATCCTTATGTGGGTAAAACTATTCAATGTTCCTATGGAATATTGGGACTTTGAAGGGCTTAGTATGATATCAAGTATGATAGGGATCCCTCTTTTTATGGATCACCTTACTTAGACTGGCACAAGGGCATCATTTGCTAGAGTTTGTGTGGAGGTGAATGTTGAATTTGCCCTTCCTCAGAATTTCTTTGTAAGTTGAGATAATGAAATAGTGGAGATAAGAGTAGAATACCAAGGCATACTTGCTAAGTGTGAGCATTGTAAGGTATTTGGGCATGAAACAAAAAAGTGTGTAGCCAACCAAGTGGCACAACTGGTTCAAATGCAAAAAAGAGACAGAGAATGTTAAGGAAGATGACTGGTAAACTGTCAAGGCTAAGGATAAAAAAAAGATTGGGAACCTGATGATAGTGGTCCTACTATGGACCCTAACCAACTAGCAATACCACCTCAAAGGGAGTGTCATATCCCAAGTGTCAGCTAAGAAAGGGCCCCAATTTAAGAAGCATTTCCACCTCAGAGGAAGAGTCTCATCCCAGGTGTAAACAAAGAAGCACCTATGAAAGGAGCTACATGATGAATTATTGGGATTAGCCCATGTTCTTAGTCCTAAAGCTAGTCAGATCATCGAAGAATTGGAAAAAGAAGCCTTGGCTGCAAAAGCTCCTATTGAAAGTGTGGAACCAGAAAAAGTAGAGGAAGTACTAAACATCACACTAACAACATCGGGGGGTAAAAAGAAAAATGCAGTAGGGAAGGGCTCTGGCAGCTAGAGGAAGAAAAACTGGTAAAGATTAATATATTGGGTTAATAGTGACCTTCATACTATCAGCTACGGATTTTAAAATTTCATCATGGAATATTAGAGGGTTAAATGACTCTCTAAAACAAAAATAAATAAGAAATTTTGTCATGAATGAGGAATTAAAAATCCTTAGTATTTTGGAAACTAAAGTAAAACATGCTAATGAGCAAAGTATTTTTGGGAGGGTCTTTAAGAATAAATAGGCTTTTGTATCTAATTCCAACCCTAGTTCTACTAGTTCTACTAGTCATATCTAGGCCTGTTGGGATCCCAACTTTTGTGCTATTAACCCTATATATCAATCTAATCAAATCATTTTTTGCAAAATTGACCTGTTACAAACTGATATCTCTTTTGTTGCTGGCTTTGTATATGCTGAAAATCAGCATGTTTTGAGAATCCCTCTGTTTGCTAAAATCTTTGAACTTGCTTCCCAATTGTCCAATTTACCCCCTATTTGGCTTGGTGACTTCAATGTTGTTAGGTTCCCGTCTGAAAAGATTGGGGGTGCTAATATTTGGTCCAGTGCTAAAGAGTTGGGTAATCATTCCATTAATAACTCTTCTTTAGATGACATCTCTTACAGCGGTTGTCAGTTTACTTGGGCCAATAAACAATCTGATGGTAACTACATAGCTTCTAAAATTGATAGAGTTTTAGGGAATGATATATGGTTTAAATTGTTTCCTCTATCCCCGTGTCAATTTTTGTCCTACTGCGATCTTTGATCATTCCCCTGCTATTCTGTTTGTTACTTCTAAGGGGACTAGTTACAAAAAGCCTTTCAAATATTTTAAATTTTGGGCTGGCCATAAGGAATTCATTTCTACTGTTAGAAGTGTTTGGTGCAAGGTTGTGAAGGGGTCCCCTATGTTTAGAACTTGTTGAAGCTGAGATCCTTCAAACCTCTGTTAAAAGGTTTGAATAAAAGAGATTTCAGTGACTTGTGTTCCAGAGTCAAGTGTGCTAGATATGAGTTAGAGAATGCCCAGATTAAGCTTGACAAAGACCCCATGAATATTGAGTTTCAAGTTACTGAAAGAACTTTGTGTAAAAAGTACATCAATTTGTGTCAAGCTAAAGAGAGTTTAGCTCACCAACAGTCTAGAATCCAATGGCTCAGCTTGGGGGATAGGAACAACAGTTTCTTTTTTAGGTCTATTAGGAATAACCAGAATAGAGGTATAATTAGTGGGGTTACTCTTGATAATAGGGTTAGGCTTACTAACCCTCTAGACATTCACAATGCTTTTATCACTAATTTCTCAAAAATTTTTGGGTCTCGTCACGATGACAACTATGATGGGTTTAAGAGAGTTAATTCCTTGATCAATAAGAGATTGAATAGTGTTCATATGTGTTCTATGGCCAAGGATGTGACTATGGAGGAGATAAAGGATATTTTCAAATCCCTTAGCCCCAACAAAGCCACTAGCCCTGATGGGTACTCTACTAGCTTCTTCCAGAGTGCTTGGGATGTTGTTGGTTCTAAAGTTACCCTTGCTATTAAATCTTTCTTTGATTCTAATGAGCTTCTTAAGGAGATCAATAGTACCACCATTGCTTTGGTTCCTAAAGTCCCCAATCCTACCAAAGTAGGGGATTATAGGCCCATATCTTGTTATAATACCATCTACAAATGCATTGCTAAAATTATTGCCAATAGAATCAAGTGTGTGCTTCCTAGTGTCATTGATCCTATTCAATCGGCCTTTGTCCAAGAGAGAAGAATTACTGATAATATTTTCCTTTCTCAGGAACTTTTGAGAGTGTGCCATGAAAGCTTATGATAATGTTAGGTGGGAGTTCATTTTTGATGTGCTTAGGGCTATGTCCTTTCCCACTAGAATGATCAATTGGATCAAAGCTGGGGTCTCTTCTGCCACTTTCTCTATTTGCATTAATAGTAGTCTTCATGGGCATTTCCAAGGGGCTAGGGGGCTAAGGCAAGGTGATCCTATGTCCCCCTATCTTTTTATTATTGTTATGGAAGTGCTTGCTAGGATCCTTAATGAGCAATCCCAGGATCCTCAATTTAAACTCCATTGGAGATATGGGCGTAATAAGATTGTTAATCTATGTTTTGCTTATGACCTTATGGTGTTTTGTAAGGGGCATGTTGCATCTATGAAACTCATTAAGGATGTCCTTGTGGAGTTTCAGACCTTATATGGGTTAGCTCTTAACCCTCATAACAGTCACATATTCTTCTCTAGTTGTGATCACTCTCTTAGGAATGATATTTTGGGGTGTAGACACCCCATTTTTGACCGTCCTCAAGACTTGGACGTCACCGTTTGAACACTCGGTGATCATCCATGTTTGTGTTCGTCTTGAGTTCTCAGAGGTTTCGGTCGCTCGCCTTGCCTCAAGACCTCTCGACTTGTTTGCTTTGTGTTTGGTTATGCACCAAACACTTGTGTTTTTGCTTCTGAGGGCAGGGAATGGCTTCTTGGCCATCCCCACACCTCACCAGCCATGGCATGATGCCACCAGCCTTGTTTCCTTGCCATCAGCCAAAAGTTGTGGCCAGTTGGCCACCTTTGTTGGTCAATTGGCCATTTTGGCTGGTCGACCCCCTTCCATTTGCTTTTGGCAGATATTTTATGCCAGCTGTAACACTTGGAGCTGAGGTCCTTGGAGGTTGATTTTGGTGTTCTTGGGTTGCTTTGAACTCAAAAAATATGCTGGACCATTGTTCTTGAAGAAAGTCTACAAGGGTGAGTGTTCTAGCTTTAGTTCCCCCATTTTTGCACAAGCTTTTAACCTATCTTGCATCTGTTTTTAAGCTTGGTGTATAACTGAGAAAAGTTCTGTTTTTACTTGCTTTTGAACTTTGTTTAAGGTCACTTTGAGGTTTGGGGTTGTATCCCCCCTCCAAGGCCTTGTTAGGCCTTGTTTTAGGCCATACCTTTTGGCCATTGTTTTGGTCTTTGCATGACCTCTCTACCACTGAAATCCAAAGGATTTTTAGTGGTGGAGAGGTGGTTTTAAGGTCCTAAATGGGAGAGGGTCATCCCCTCTCCATGTTGTCTTTAATGCTTGCATGAATGGCTTGTGTTGTGGCTTGTATGCCTAGCTTGTTTTAGCTTCATTTCAGTAGGTATTAGGCCTTGTTTTGCCATGTTATACCTCTGTGTCAAGTTGGTTTAGACATGCCATGTATGCTTCATACACTTGTCTTGTAATCCCATGTTTTAGCCTTAACATGCATCATGTTGTAACATGTGTTTTTAGCATGATTTTGGCTCAACTCCTTGAAGCTTTTAAGCTTGTTTTAACATGTTTAAGCTCTATTGGGTGTCGATGTGGTCATGCTTGCCATGCTTTATATAGCCTCTTTGCATTCTAACTTGTTAGCTTCGGGTGTGTGAGTCATTAGCATGCTTCCCTTGGTTTATTTCAGTGATTTGGAATCACTTCTCATGCCATTTCAGTCCATGTTCCATGGCCACACACTTGCATTTACCATCCATTCCATGCTTGGGGTAGTTTGTGTTTCATACCTTAAGAATAGACCATTGCATGTGCCTCCATGATTTGGTCTTTGGAAGACCTTCTCATTAGGTTTTGCGGTTTATTTTGATGTGTTACAACTCTGATTTTATTTGCCTAAAACATGCCATGTTTGCCTGCAAGAGGCGTAGTGCATTTGCCCTTCTAGGCCTTGCATGCATCTTGTTTTGTACTTGCCTTTGTAGCATGTTTTGCCTCCCATCCAATGTATGTTCTAGCCTTGTTTTGGTGTCCTTTGGGACAGTTTTGGTCATTTTGGCTCTTTGGGGCTTGGTTGATATGGCCATGGTGTAAGTCCTTCGGCTAGTTTTGAGCTTTAAGTCCATTAACATGCTATGTTTGTCTTGATTAGTTGATTTGGCATCATCTTTCATGTGATTTCAGATGTTTAGTATGCTTTCTATTTGTCCATAATAGTCTCTTTTAAATGTGTTTAAAAGTTGCTTCTTTTATGCGTTGGATGGTAGGCCTTTGTGCATGCATGTTCGCATATCAATTCCATGCTTTTGTTGCACCATAATGGCCACTGTTTTGGACCTATTAGAGAGTTGTCCATCTTGGTGTAAGCCCATCCTTTGCATGTTGTAGCATGCTTGCCTTGCATGTTGTTGCATACTTGGCCCATTGCATATTGTTGTATGCTTAAGTTGCATTTTGCATGCTTGTTAGCTTGCATTTTGTCATGTGTTTGACATGTTGTTACATGTTTGCATGCTTGTTCACATGCTCACATTGCATTAGTATGCTTGCATGTTTAGGTTGCATAGTATCGAGCATGCATCCCTCGCCCCTTGATAAACCATGATAGAGGTTGGGGGTCCCTCATTCGTTTTGTGTGCATTTCATTTGATATCAAATTGCACACTTGACCTTTTGGACCATCATGCATTGAAATGCGTGATTGATGGTCCGAGGGTCGAGAACCATACTCCTTTGAGTCTCAAACATGATAAGGAGGGTGGTCGTGCAAACATTGCTTTGAAAATGCATTGCCATGCCTTGTCTGTCCTCTACTGCAGCAAAATAGGTTTCTGCAGGAATAGATGGCCGGTCGACCATCTTTATTGTCGGTCGGCTACAAATGTTTGGCCGAGGGCATCATTTTTGGTCGATGACCAGTTTCCCATGGCCGGTGGCCTTGCCTTTTGGCCGGTGACCTTCCACAGTGCTCAGAAGGTGGTTCAGAAACATCCTGGAGACTTGTGCAGTTTTCAGAAGTGCAGAGTAGTGTAAACAGAGGCAGCATGAGTATGGCGATGGATTTCCGAGCGAAATCGTTCAAGCATGCATTCATCCCTCTTCCCAAGGCCTCTTTACTGCTTTCTTAGCTTAATTAATTCATTTAATTAGTTAAGTGTTGTGTAATAATTAATTAGCTTGTTAGTTAATTAATTTGTATTATTCTTTTGGCCCCTCCGAGAGAGGGCGAATTGTGTAATAAGCGTGCGTGTGTGTGATGCATGTCTTCCAACCCCACGTTTTTCTCCCTTTTACTTACCTGCTTACGGTGGTTAGTTCTAGGGCACGTTTCAATTAGCATCTATATGCTATGCATGTTTGCATTCATTCATTTGTATTGCATGCATCGGGCTCGGCGCATCATACTAATTGTATCGTATTTCAATTCCAAGTTGAATACGTGTATCAAGTTGTCGCATTTCACATGCCATCCTTAGATTAGCCGAGCCTATTCTAGTGACATTTTGTATGTGATGCATTAGCCATTTTAACATGAACTAGGATCATGCATGATTGCTAACTAGTTCTTTATTTTGGCTCGAAGTACACTGTAAGTGTTTACGCTTTAGCATCTTGCATGTGTGTGAGTTTTGCCATGATAGCATGCTTGCCTTGAGACTATTTTGCTTATGTGTTATAACTGCCTGAATGCCTGTGGGTGAAGGTTGGGTTGTTTGAATTGGAATAATTCATCGAAATCCATGTTTTAGCCTACTTGCGAGTAGCAAAATTCGAAACCATTTCCAAACAAATGGATATGCGATGCTTGGTTCCAAATTAGGCGATCTAGTCTATACTTGTGTGCTGTGTGCATCACATAGTAATTCTAGGTTAATAACCGGAATAAGAGCACATAATGTTTTCAAAACTAGATATCATGGTTAGTAGAGGCCGATCTTCGGATCGGGCGAGCCCTCATAGATGACCTTCCCCAATCATACCCAAGTTCCCGAGCCGAGGCAACTTTGATGATGACGGACACGTGGCCTTAGGCAACGAGTTAGGGTTTCCTAAATTCCCTCAAAATAAATATTTAGGTGGCGACTCTGTATCTGGCAAAGCAGTCCATGTTTGGCACTTCTTTCTAAAAATCTATTTTTCAAAACGATTTGCCGGATTTGGACTCTTTGGTGATTTATCGGTCTCGCATTGCACTTTGCGGGATTAGATTCAGAACCGTGACATTTGAGTCCGAACTGTAGTAAGCCCAAATGAACAAAACGAGATTTTCCCTCCCGGGACGTTCGGGGACGTCTACATGGGGATCACTCAGTTTCAAGAGGGTCAACTCCCTGTCAGATACTTGGGTGTTCCTCTTATTACCACCAAACTCAAAGCCATTGATTGTAATAGCCTTGTCACTAGGATCACTAATAGGATCAAATCTTGGACCAATAAATCTCTGTCCTTTTAAGTAAGAATTGCAATACCTCTCCATAGGTTCTGTAATGAGCCTTTATAGATTCCACCTAGCACAATCCTAATAGGAGTCTAACTCTCATTTAGAAGAGTCCTCCTAGGAGTCACATTCTCAAAGGATAATGCTTATCCTAGGAACACCCTACTCACTGCAAGCCCAGTGGAATGGCGACTCCCTGTTCGGTTGTTCACACCCAACCGAGCTACCGCGCTCCACTACTTCTCAAGCCGAACTGTGAAAACAGCCAAGTGACGGTCTACTACGCTAACTCTAGCCCGGCCCTCTCTTCCATAGTCATCTCGGTATACCCTTAGCCTACTCATGAATAACCATATCCAGTACTGCCATTCGGCCCAGAACTGAGCTACCCATGCTCTTATCTCGGCCCCATGCGCGGCCTAAGCTCCGAAGACACTCTTCCTAGCTCAGCCCAATTTGCCTACACAAATTACCCTCTCAATTTCCCCATAATTCCATCTGTGAAGCACGTTTGGGATTACTTTCCTCTTCGCCGAGCTAGAAAATTCACGTGGTTTCATTATTTAGTTCGGAGAAGTCATTGCCAACCATACCAAACATGCCTGACACGTCCCCATGCTTAAGACGCGTGGTACACCCCCATTGGCTCCTTATCTCTGTCTTAGCTGCCAAGCACGGATACCAAAAATTTGAAACGTCCCACCCTTTGCATATATAATACCCAAACACTTGAACAGTCATACATACTGTTCATCTTCTTCAAGCCTCTTTGCGACTAAACCCCACACTCCCAGTTCCCTATGCTCGAGCTTCAATCCATGAAGCATTTGTAGCAGTCGCTGGATCATTCCTGTCGATTGGAATTGGATCTCCTGCCTTGAATCCATAAGTGTCCTCATCCTTTCCAACCCCCTCATGATTATTTGTATTGTTCTCCGTGTTCTTGGCACTGATAATAATGTTAATACCCCTAAAAAATGCTTAAAACCACAACCTTAGCATGAAAAACTCGCCAAATTATGCATAACATGAGTTTGGAAGTAAGATTCACACAAAATGTCAGAGATTTCACACCCTAGGATGAACTCCCACTGATTCGAACCAGAACCAGTCACCCACAGCCATTTTGATCCAAAATTACGTTGAAACTGTAATAAAATTGGTTCGTACGGTTTTTAGCAATCACAACCAAGCCATAAATATCACTGCTACTGTTAACTGGGCTAACACCTTGCCCCTAGCTAGGACCGGGCTAAAACCTTGCCCAAAGGCCCGAACCAGGCTAAAACCCTGCCCAAAAGCCCAAACCAGGCTAAAACCTGGGCCCAAGTCATCAAAGCATGCACACAACTCCCTATAGAGCTACGCTTGATTAATTTTCATGTTTTCCTTAACTTGATCAACACTTGGGCATGACACATTCTTGTTTCCACTTTGCAAACTGGACTAGGTTGGTCGGCACACCCTTTCACACAGCCCCTTAGCGGTGCTGCTCAACAAAGCAACAAGAACAAAGCCGATCTAGACAGCCGAGCAAAAACTTAGTAACCCTTAATTTAAGACCATAGGCAAGTACCAATTTATGGTAAACTCGCCAGGTGCCATGGCTGAATTCCGCAGAGACTACAACATTCCAAATGACATCCACCTCTCCCTAGCCAAGCTAGACACCACCCCCTGGGGCAAGCCAAGATTCACTCCCTTCTCTGTGCTGTCCATTGTAGAAGGTGGACTTCGGTTCCCAGTCCAACCCCTCATCTGCGAGTTCTTTAGACAGACTAGGCTATGCCCCACCTAACTTTCCACTAGCATCTATAGGATTATAAATGGAATCACCGAGCTAACGCAAGAAGGTGATGCCGAGGTCGAATTGCCAAGTGGCAAAGTCCAAGGTGACTTGGATGCTGAGCTTGATGACCTCTTTACTTAACCGTGATAAGCTCTGAATTTTCTCTTTATAGATTTTGTTGTTTTACTTCTTTCTTTCGCAATGTAACTGGGCTATATTCCCTTCCTCTTATAATCATTCCGTTCAGCAATGAAATTTTTTTAACTTTTTACACATTCATTGTGTTTTTCTTCAAATGTTTACCATTTATAATGTAACAACTTTCTGTCGGGCTTACCAACTCGGCCAAGAAGTTGTGTTGTGCAAACCTAACAACCTCCTTCGGCCAAGATAAACCATCTTAGTCAAAGAGTGCCAAAAGTTGTGTTGGTCAAACTTGCCAACCTTCTTTGGCCGAGATAAAACATCTCGGTCAAAGAGTGCCAAAAGTTGCATTGGCCAAACCTGCCAACTTCTTTAGCCTAGATACTAATCTCGGCTAAAGAATGCCAAAAGTTATGGTGGTCAAACCTACCAACCTTCTTTAGCCTAGATACTCATCTCAACTAAAGAGTGCAAAAAGGTGTGTTGGTCAAGCCTACCAACCTTCTTTAGCCGAGATACTCATCTCGGCTGAAGAGTGCAAAAAAGTGTGTTGATGAGTGCAAAAATGTGTTGGTCAAACTTGTCAACCTTCTTTAGCCTAGATATAAATGTGTTGATCAAACCTACCAACCTTTCTTGCCCCCAGTTGGGCAAAAAGTGCAAAAAAATTTGTTGGTCAAACCTGCCAACCTTCTTTAGCCTAGATACGTATCTCCGCTAAGGAGTGCAAAAAATGTATTGGTCAAACCTACCAAACTTCCTTATGCCCAGTTAGGCAACGAATGCAAAAATTTTGTTGGTCAAACCTACCAACCACCGACGCCAAACCAGCCAGTTCATCCGCCTTGCTATTTTCTTCTCGACCGATTTGCTCTATCCTCACTATGTCAAATTGCATGATTTCGTTCCTGACTAGCTCTTGATACTTGGTCATTCTGTCGTCCTTTGCTTCATACTCGCCGGATATCTGGTTGACTATTAGTTGAGAGTCGCTATACACCATTAGCTCAGTGGCCTTTATCCAGTAGGTTGACTTCAAACCGGCTAACAATGCTTCGTACTTTGCCTCATTGTTAGATGCTGGAAATCCAAGGTTGATAGCTTGTTCAATGGTCAAGCCATCCGACGAGATGAGGACTATTCCAAGTCCAGCCCTGTGCTTGTTGGACGCTCTATCCATAAAGAGCTTCCACATTTCTCCTACGAACAACTTCTATCAAGTGGAGGGATCTAAGGACGCTTTAGGATCAAGGACGTCTTCTTCTAAGGTTTTTTCCGTCGTTGGGATTTGATCCTCACTGCCTGACTACCTTGGCATTTCACTTTCAGGCGCATCCTTGCTTGTAGTTGTACAACTTGCTCCTTCCCTCCCCCCCCCCCCAGTAATGGGTTGTTAGCACTGGTGGATGATGCAGCCACTGTAAGGCTAAATGGTTCGATGCACAACTGAGCCACTTGTTGTGGGGGCTGCGTTATTCCTGTGGCACTTTCCCCCCCCCCCTTTATTCAGTTTCCTCGGTTAAGTCGACCAGGGAAACATAATGACTTCCTAGAGCAAACTCGGCTACGAAGTAAGCTAAAGCTTGGGCCTTTATCACGGTTCTTGGTTGGAACCTAATGTCAAACTGTTCTAACTCCATGGCCCATTTCAATATCCGCCCAAAAAAGTCTGCCCTTTCAAATAAGGCCTTTAAGGGGAATGCTGTTAAGACGACCACAGTGTGGGGATGGAAGTAGTGCGCTAATTTTCTTAAAGCCATCATTAAAGCTAAGGCCAGCTTTTCTAATAGCAAGTACCTCGTTTCGGCACCTAGTAATGTCTTGCTCACATAAAAGATGGGTAAGTGCTGCATTCCCTCGGCGAGCACCAATACTGCATTAACCGCATGCTGGGAAACTACTAAGTAAAGGAAAAGTTCCTCTCCTGCCACTAGGGTTGCCAATAGTGGGGGAGAGGTCATATAGTGTTTTAAGCTCTTCTAGAGCTTGATCGCATTCATCATCCCACTCAAACTTGGCCTTAAGTGCCTAAAAGAACGGTCGACACATATTTGACGATAGACTTATGAATAGGTTTAGTGCAGCAGCTAAGCCTGTGAAATGCTGCAATTCCTTGACTGTGTTAGGCCTTTCTAGATCTTATATGACTTTAATCTGAGAGGGATCAGCTTCTATACCTCGGTTGGTTTCTAGAAAGCCTAGAAATTTACCTGACCTCATACCAAACACGCATTTGGATGCATTCAGTCGTAGCTTATGGGCCTTCAAAATTTGAATCATCTCAGCTACGTCATTGAGATGGTCTCTTTTGTTCTTGCTCTTGACCACCATGTCATTTATGTAGGCTTCCATTGTTCTGCCTAACAATGGCTTGAACATCTTGGTGACCATTCGTTGAAATGTTGCCCCTACAATCTTTAGGCCAAAGGGCATGACCTTGTAACAATATAACCTCTTCGGCATTATAAATGATATAACTTCTTGGTCTAGTTCATACATAGCAATCTGATGGTATCCACGATACACATCAAGAAAGCTAAGTTAGTTGTGACTTGTAGTTAGGTCCACCAATTGGTCTATCCACGGTAGAGGAAAATTGTCTTTTGGGCATGCTTTATTGACTGTTTTGTAGTCCACACAAACACGCCACTTGTCGTTCTTCTTTGGCACCACCACAGTGTTGGAGATCCACTTGGAATAGTGAACCTCTTTAATTGCCCCTACTTCCAGCAGGTTTCCCACCTCCTCAGCCACTATTGCAACGTGGTGAAATGTCGATCGGGAATTCGCTGTATAATTGGTCTGGTGGTTGGGTTGACATTAAGTTGATGGCAAATGAACGTTGGATCAATGTCGGGCATGTCATACGATGTCCAGGAAAACACTTCGATGTTAGAGATAAAGAATTCCAAGATCTCTATTCTCTCGGTACTAGATAAAAATGAGCCAAGCAAAAAAAACTTCTCTGGGACCTTCTCATCTATCCTCAACTCTACCAAATCTTCTACTGTTTTCTACTCGGCTGCCTTATCTACATCTGTGAACAACTCGTTAGCTCCTGGTTTCTCTACCATCTGTACGAAACCTTTGGCAGCTCAGCTACCGTTCACCGTTACGAAGCATTTCTTGGACATGATTTGGTGTCCCAAGATTTCTTCAATCACCCCAGCTTCGTTAGGGAATCGCATCACCTGATGGTAGATTGATGCTACCGCTCGCATGGCGTGCAACCATGCTCTCCCCAAAATAATATTGTAAGTAGAAGGGACTTTCAGCACCCAGAATTCCACTTGCTTTGTCATTGTCCCCGCTTTAACAGGCAAAATTATCTTGCCAACCGGCTATTCTGGCATGGAGTTGAAACTGACCAAGGGAGATGTCGCAAGTGCTTGATCTTTGTCCTTCAATTTGAGTTGTTTGAAAGTCTCATAGTACATTATGGCGCACGAGCTCCCTTGGTCTGTCAAGATCCGCTTGATGTCAAAATTCTTAATGCACAGAGTAACCACTAGTGCGTCGGTGTGAGGGCTTTGTAACCTTGCTAAGTCCTTGTCTGAAAAGGTGATGACGTTTTTCGCTTCCGTCTTTCATTTTTTCACAGTAGGTTGTACACTTCATACTTCCCTCGTGTGCTTCGCCTTCTTGATCATCTCTCTAAGCTAGCAAACTCGTTCAGGCTCGATGATCCCATATATCACATTGATTACGCCTTGAGGCAAACCTTTGACTAGCATCCCATCTGGCCTATTGTTGTTCTGGAGGGTTGGTAGAGCTCCCCCTTCAATGTATTAGTCCAGGTGGCCCGCATCCACTAACTCTTCCAAATGTTGCCTCAGTGGTGTGCAATTTTTAATCTGGTGCCCCAATTCATCATGGAAGGTGCACCTCTACCTATCGTCATAGCCTCTTTGCACTTCACCCAACTTGGCTGGCTGCCGAATGAAAGGTTCGTCACGTATCTCGCTAAGAATCTGGTAGATAGACTTCTTGAATACCATGGTGATAGCGATGCAGACTCTCAACCTCCTTGTCTTGGAGTCCTCATTGTTTGGTTGTCCACCTCGACCATTTCTATTTGATCAGCCCTCCCAGCCGACCGTGTTAACTTTTGCCACAGGTTTTTTATCCTTGCTGTTGTACCGGACTTTACCTTGGCACATCTTCGTCTACCATAATGTATTGGTGCACTATTTCCATTAGGGCTTCCATCATGAGGGGTGGCGTCATTGTCATTGAATCCCTCAACTTATGGCCCACCAATAAACCCCGCTTATACTGTGCGATAGCTAGGTTAGTAGGGCAATCACCTATCTGGTTGAAAGTCTCTCAATACCTATTGTTGTAAGCCTTTAACGTTTCTTTCTCGCCCATGTCAATGGCGAGCAGCTGGTCTATCTCGACCGGAGTTTTAGTGTTTGTCTTGAACCTGGTGACAAACGCCTCCGCTAGTTGTGCCCATGAAGCGATGCTACCCTCTAGCAGCCTCTCAAACCAAGTCAAGCCCAGGTTGCCTAAGCTTGATGGAAACAAAATACACATTAGAGCCTTGTTCCGTTGATGTGTGGCCATAACTTGGCAAAAGTGGCGAAAGTACATGTAGGGGTCTGACTTCCCCTCATAGGTTGTGAACTTTGGCTGGTTGAAGCCCAAGGGCAATGGTGCGTTCTCTATCATCGGAACGAACAACGAATTTTGCAACCTTGCTAACGCTTTGTTTGCTGGTTCATAAGCAAGGCGCAACATTGGCATTCCAACCTCGAGACTTCTATGTGTCCTAGGAGCCAACCGCTACAAAGCAGAGACCCTTTAGAGGGCCGTGAGCCTAGGCAACTTCTCTCTTTCGAGCCCTTTTTTCTAACAAAGTTCGCAGGTTCGCCGACCTAGGCAACTCGGTGTGTTGAGAAATGGTTTTATGTGTATGTAAGGGACGATAACTACTTCCCTCAATGTAAGACCTTTCAGTCCTCGTTCTCTCAGACCTGGAGCAACAAGTCCTGAAAGTTCTTAATCGTGAGTCACCTGTTCTGAGGCTTTTTCTTTTAGATTGCGAAGGCGTGACTTGCCTGTCACGATCTACTGAGTGGCAAGAACACGTTCTTCCTTCGCGTATTTCCCATCCTTCCATGCCTTTACCCTTCATCTGGCGCTTCATGGTCTCCATGTCAACCGCTATTCTCTTTATGAACTCGTCTTACTCCTTCACGTAATCCTCTAGAATTTGGGAATCCATCATCCGCCTCTATCTATCTGGGCTTTGAGAGCGACGAGGACTTGAGCCCCGTTTTTCTTATGCGCCCCTCCGTGGGTTCCGTCGCTAGGGATCCAATTCTGCCATGGGTGGGACAAAAGGAAAATCCTTGCACCACCTGTCCCCCTTTGGAATTTGTCTATCAATAGCAGATTAAGGCAAGTCTTCGTCGTGCGCCATTGAAATCAGTTGGAAGAAAACTTAATCAAAAGGTTTGTTCTCTATGATACTTCCCACAGACGGCACCAATTGTATGAGTATGAAATAATCTTCTTGTATAATCCTCTCAACCAAGTTTATGCTCCTCCAAACGTCGTCACTTTGCTACCTAAAAACACACGTGAGCTAGCCGGCGGGTGTGTGCCAAAAACCCTTCCGATGCCTAAGTCAGCAAGTAGACAATAAACAATAGATAATAAGCTCTATGTATTTTTGAGTAAGAATTGGACTACTTCTCTATAGGTTCTGTCATGAGCCTTTATAGATTTCACTTGGCACAATCCTAATAGGACCCTAACTCTCATTTAGAAAAGTCCTCCTAGGAGTCACATTCTCGAAGGATAATGCTTATCCTTGGAACACCCTACTCACTGTAAGCCCAGTGGAATGGCGACTCCCTGTTCGATTGTTGACACCCAACCGAGCTACCGTGCTCCATTACTCCTCAAGCCAAACTGTGAAAACAGTCAAGTGACGGTCTACCGAGCTAACTCTAGCTCGACCCTCTCTTCCACAGTCATCTCGGTCTACCCTTAGCCTGCTCATGAATAACCATATCCAGTACCACCATTCGGCCCAGAACCAAGTGTAGACACCCCATTTTTTACCGTCCTCAAGACTTGGACGTCACCGGTTGAACACCCGGTGATTATCCATGTTTGTGTTCGTTTTGAGTTCCCGGAGGTCCCGACTGCGCGCCGTGCCTCAGGATCTCTTAACCGGTTTGTTCTGTGCTTGGTTTTTCACCAAGACTTGTGTGTGTTTGCATTTGAGGGTAGGGGAAGGCTTGTTAGCCATCCCTAGAACCCACCGGCTGCCCCACACCTCCACCGGCTATCCATAGTAGCCATCGGCACTTTTTTTACCCAAATCCTTGGCCGATCGGCACTGTATGATGCCGGCCGGCACATTTTTGTGCCGGTGATTGTTTTTGCCGGCCGGTGACCCTTCTGAACCCCCCTGGGGATGGTGCATGCCAGCTGTGCTAGCTGGATTACACCATCACTCCTCCCCGTGCATAACATTGCACCCTTTGCCCTTTGAACCCCCTTAAAGCTTCTAGAAGCTTGACCCCTTTTGGCCAAGCTTCTTGGAGAAGCTTGGCCAGCTGTCTTGGCTTCCCTTAGAAGCTAGGAACCCTTTGCACCCCTTGACCCCTTTGCTCTTACTTAGCCATTAAGTTTAGAGCCTTATGTTGCCTATATAAGCACCATTCATCTCCATTGCTCAAGGGTTAGCAATTTTAGGTCAAGAACCAGAGATTATACATACATTCTCTGATATACATCCATATATATCTATATCTCCCTCTCTCTCCTCTTGTGTGTGTGTTTTAGGCCCCAAATAGTGTGTTTTACCTCACTTTTGCACCATTACACACACTATTACACCTAGCTCCGAGATTGGGAGACTTGGAGGTTTGTTTTGAGTGATTTTGGACTGGTTTTGATCACTTGAGGAGGGCTGGACCACCTGTTCTTCATTGGATCTTCAAGGGTAAGCTTGTTGCTTTAGATTCCCCATTCTTGCAACCTATTTCTACCCTCTTTACTTTGTGATTTTGAGTTTGTGTTTAAGATAAAAAAGTCTTGTTTTTACTTGTTCTTGAACCTTCATTAAGGTCATTTTATGGTTTGAGTTAAGCCTCATCACTTTAAGCCTTGTTTGGCCCTCTTTGGTGCCTTTTTCTTAGGCCTTCTTGTTTTGGTGTTCTTGGTTCTTCTCACCACTGAAAACCAGTGGGTTTTCAGTGGTGAGGATGATATTTTCGAGCCTCATCTAAGGGAGAGACACCCCTCCCCCTTTGGTCCTTTGGTTGGCCTTTGTTTTGGCTCATAGCATAACATGCATGCATGCTTTCCTTAGCTTTCATTTCAGAGCTTTATTGTGTGTTTTAGGTCATGTGTGACCTCTGTTTTTAGTTGATTTCATGGCCTCTTGCATGCTTTCCATGTTGGCTTTAGAATGCTCTTTCATGCTTATAAGTAGTGTCATGCTTTGAGCCTTGATTCTTGCATATTTTAGCTTGGTTTCATGAGGATATAAGCATCTATTTGTCATGTAATAGGGCTGTGAGCCACTGTTTTGGACACCCTTGGTATGCTTGATGTGCATGTTTTGCATTTTAGGCTTGTAAACTTTGCTTCCATGGAGTTCTAGCATGATTGACTTGTTTTGATCTAGTGATTTGGCATCATATTAGACCTCATTTCAGTCCATTAGTCATGTTTGCATGTTGGCATATGTGGCTTAGTTCATGTTTTAAAGATATGCTCTTGAATGCTTTAAAATAGACATTGTGCATGCTTCCATGTTTGGTGCATTTTTGGGGGTGCCATGAGGGGATTTGGGTGTCATTCCACATGCTTAAAATCTGTTTTTTGTTTGTTGAATGCATGCCATGAGCGGTTGTATGAATGATGTCAAATTACTCTCTTTGGCGTCCTAGACTTGGGCCCATCGAATAACATGCTTGTGTGGCATTTTGATCATGTTGTGAGGCTTGTTTTGCCACTGTTTTTGGGAGTTTGAGGGCTGCCCTCTATGGCTTAAGTCCATTGTTGCATGCTTATTTCATGATTGTTGCTTGCTTGGTCAATGTAGCCTTGAATGTATGCTTGTTAGTTCCATGTTTAATTGGCCCATCTTGCATGCCATTTGTATCCTACATACTTTAGCTCTTTGCATGCTTAACATGATAGGTTGCATTGCATTTGAGCCTTGCTTGCATACTTGCATCTCATAGCTTGGTTTGGGGTTGTCAAGCCAAGCCTAGGATTGAGGGGAGTTCACATTTCAAGTGGTGTAACTCACCTCAATCCTTGGTCACTAAGGCCCTTGATTTCCACATGATAGGGACTTAGTATTCATTTGTTGTGTTGCATGCATATTTACATTAAAATGAGCAATCTTGGTTCCTTAGGCTATCATGCATCAAATGCACAATTGATAGCCCTAGAACCAAGAGCCACCCCCCCCTTGAGTCCCTAAACATGATAGGAGGTGTTGGACATGCTCACATTTGCCCAAAAACCATGCCTATGCATTGCTGTCTGTTGCTGCTGCTGTCATCTGTCTGGTGCAGGAACTTTCTGCCGACCGGCAGAAAATAGTGCCGACCGGCACTATTTTTTGTGCCGATAATTACCAAGTGCAGCCGGTGGCCACTGGAAGAAGCCGATGACTACACTGCCCAGCCGGTGGATCGTTTCAGGCCTCTTGGAAGGTATTCTGAAGTTTTGAGAATTTTTGGAGAGGCAGAGCAGTAAAAACAGAGACAGTAGTGCCAAGGCGTGGGCTTTTCGGGCAAGGCGGGCATCGGGCATGCATCATTCGCGCATCCCAAGGCAGGGCCGAGGCCCCATTTCATTTCATTTAGATGCTTTAATTTCAGTACTTAGAAATTTGTAATAATTTATTTATTCATTTATTCTTCGGTCTGTATTATTTATTTATTCGGTCCCTCCGAGTGAGGGCAAAAATGTAATGAGTGTGGGTGAGTGTGTGTATGTCTTCCAACCCCCATTTCTTTCTCCCTTTTATTTACCTGCTTGTGATGGTAGATTAGGGCATATTTAATTTAGCATACCTTATGCAATGCATGCGTGCATCCATGCATTTGTTGACATGCACCGGGCTCGGTACATCATACAAACTGCATCGTACTTTCAATTCCAAATTGAATACGTGATAGTTGTAGCATTTCACGTGCCATGTCTAGGATAGCCGAGCCTGCCTAGATTACATCTTTGCATGTGTTGCATTAGACATTTCAGTATGCTTAGGTCCATGCACGGATTTCTAATAAGCTTCTGTTTTGGCTTGGAGTACTAGGTGAGCTTTTCTGTTTTAGCATATCGCATGCGTGTGTATGTTGCCATAATAGCATGACTACCATGAGGCTAAGTGCTTACATGATAAACTGTTTGAATGCCTGTGGGTGGAGGTTGGATTGCCTGAGTTGGAACAACTCATTGAAATCCGAATTTTAGCCTACTTGCGAGTAGCAAAAGAAAACAACACGTTTTCCGAGACAAAACGGATATGCAATGTTTATTTCCAAGTCAGGTGATCTAGTCTATACTTGTTTGCTGTGCGCATAACATAGTAATTCTAGGTTTAAAAAAAATTGGAATAAGGACATGTAATGTTTTCAAAAACGGATATCACGGTTAGTAGAGGCCGGTCTTCGGACCGGGCGAAAGGGGGTGCTCATAGCTGACCTTCCCCGATCGTACCCAAGCTCCCGAGCCAAGTCACTTTGGTGATGACGGACACGTGGCCTTCGGCACCGAGTCAGGGTTTCCTAAATTCCCCCTTTTAAAAAAAATATTTAGGTGGCGACTCTGTAATCTGGCAAAGCAGTCCATGTTTGGCACTACTTTTTCAAAAAATCTGTTTTCTGAAACGATTTGCCGGATTCGGACTCTTTGGTTCAGATTTAGAACCGCGACACAAAAATCGAGTCCGAACTGTAGAGAGAGGCCCCCCCCCGGGCGCGTCTACAGTTTCTGGCGACTCTGCTGGGGAGTTTGGAGAGCTTGACTCGAACTCGTGATATCCTGTTTTGACTACACTTATGTGTTTCTTTGCATTGCATGTGCATTGGTGCGCCTAGGACACCGTGTTGGTCATCTGCTATTCCTGAGCGGTTTGCTGGAGGCTTGTCTTGTCAAGGCATGTCCATAAGGCTGACCGGTTGCGGGCTCTGCCAGTATGGGAACACAAACCCCGGTTTTACCGGGGCACCCTTTTTGACCATTCGACCTAGTGCATATCGAAATCCATAGTGACCATTCCAAATTAGGACAGGTTGCTTACCCGATCATAGGTTGTTTGAAACCGCTGCGTGCGTAGTGAAACCCTAGCTCCTGACAAAATAGGACAGGGAAACCCTACCCCAATATAGGGGTGTTTTGGTTCTCATTTATCTATTATGTGCTTTAGAGTGTAACTCTGCAGGAACGTACAGATCAGTTTGCAAGTTTAAAGTATCAGGCCTGAGGGCATCAGTGTCAGTGTTCTGAGGATCAGTTGTCTGTGGGAATCAGATTCAGGCCTAGGGGCAATGGTTCATGATCAGTGAGCAGTATTTGAGGAACAGTGCATTAAGTTCAGCATGTTACCCAACCGTGTGTTGTTTATTTTATGCTGTTATGCTGTCCGATTTTCTGTTTATTTATACGCTTTATTTATCTTTTTATTAGGTAGTTGAGCACGATTGCTACCGACCCGATAGATATCCCCCAAGCACCCTGGGTCAGAGGCCGTCGACTCCTTCGATCTGAGGATCTGATAGACGGACAACCAGTGTACTACTCACTACCCCCGGTTACTAAACGGAGGTCAGTAAGGCAGAGGACATCAGTACAGCAGTCAGTTCAGAGAGCTTTGTCTACCCCACCTGTGTTCAGTAGGGATCAAGATTCTGTGTCACCAACAGAGAGAGAGTATATACCGGTAATCCAACCAGAGCAGGATAGTATGGCCAGTTTGGAGGAGATGGTGCGCCACCTTCAAGAAAGCATGAAAGCAATGCAGCAGGATGCCGTCCGTCAGGCAGATTTTGCCAGGCAACAGGCCACAGTTGTGAGAGAACAGGCAGAGACAATTGCCAGACTGGAACAGCAAACCGAGGCATCTGCTTTGCATCAAGTTCCTCCCCCACTAGGAGCTCCTAATGTCGGGGAGACAGCCAATGTTCAGACTGATACAGAACCACCCGCAGGACCACCCCCACCTCCGGTCCTACCTCAAATTCAACCTCAACTATCAAAAACACCCACCAATCTACCGGACTCTCCCTTTGAGTTCGAGACTAATCCCACCGCACTCAAATTGAGCAAGCTTGAAAAGTTGTTCAAGAGGTCCCAAGGAACCAAGACTATCCCCGACATTGAAGATGGTTACACTGACGCAGCTGTGATGCTGCCCGACAGATTTAAAATGCCTCACATTGATCGATTTGATGGGTCTGAGGACCCCATGGTACATTTAAGGCTGTTTTCAGACGTTCTAAGGCCGATGGGCCTCAGTAGGCTCCAGAAGTTATCTTTATTTGGTCGGACCCTGTCAGGTGTGGCATCTGCCTGGTACGCTAAACTAGAAGACGACGTCAAGAGAAATTGGGACGAAATGGCTGAGGCCTTCATCGCACAGTATTCATACAACACACAGATTGAAATTACGACCCGCGATCTTGAAACAACTAGGCAGGAGCCTAAGGAGAGTTTTTCGGAGTTCGTGACTAGGTGGAGGGCCAAGGCTTCAATGATGACCTTGAGGCCTACGGACAAGGACCAGATTCGGATGATTGTGCGCAATCTACAGCCGAGGTTGATGCAAAAGATGATAGTAGTTCCCTTCCCTACTTTTTCTGACCTACATGAAATGGGGGTGCAGATTGAGGACGCCTTGAAGCAAGGCTGGATTGACAATGACCGGGAGCAACCCCGAAGAGCCTTCAATCGTAATAGCAATGCAGGCCCGAGTGGCGTTACAACTGCAAGAACTCAGGAAGTGAGCATGGTCACCACCAACCCCTCGCAAAGAAACACAGCAGCCTCACCATTTTCCGGTGCGTCCGGAAGCAACCCACAAACGACCAAATACCCACCCAGAAACACCAGAACTTTCGCTCCACTCTATATGCCCCTATCCAAAGCTCTGGGGGTGTTGATCAAGAAAGGGCACCTGAAGCCCCTGGAGCCGAGGCCCCTACCAGAAAAACTTCCTCCTAACCATAACCCGGCCAAATACTGTGCGTTTCACCAGCAGCACGGTCACGACACCGACCAGTGCTACCGGTTACGCCATGAAATTCAAGACCTTATCGATAACGGGGTAATCTTACCTCCCGAAAAACCCAATGTTACCACCAATCCCCTTCCCATACACAACCAGGCTCCACCACCTAAAAGGCTCAATTTCATTCATACTGGGGGCGTGTCCTACGACCCTAGCATCTACATCACACCTACCCACCTGCCTAAGCCAGAGGTATTCCTTCCCGATTGCACCGACTTGTGCATGATGGACATCTCCTCGACCCAACCTAAGCCAACGGTGGTGACCACCGAGAACAATAAAAGGGGAATTCCAAAGGAGGAGCAGGTTATTGAGTCAGAGTCTGCGGAATCTGGGAGTTACAATGGGAAAACATACAGTCCAAGTGACTACATTTCATCGATGGGTCAAGATGGGCCCGGAGTGGAATTGCCAACAGGAGAAGAATTATGTGTGATTCAAGGAGATAGCCTAGAACAGGGAACAGATGATGTAGTGGCCAAGGGGGAATACTTCGCCGACCTTCAATTTTACGATGATCGATACCCAGAAGACGCAGTAGCTGCATGGTCCGATTATGAGGGTTCAGTGGAAGTCACCGGGTGGTTGGACGATCAACCCGATGTAGTAGGAGAATTTCAGGCAGAGCAGAGTTCCGTGGGAATGAGAATATCAGTGACGACCGGAAGGGTCGGAGAGCAGAACACATCGCTGGAGGGCGCCGGTGTCAAGAATTTCGCCCGAGATTGGAACATTTTGAGTACGGAGATGGCCGAACAGTCAGTTGTATCGGAACAAGCAAGTTTTGAGGATTCCGAGAGAATCAGAAAAGCGAAGGCCCATATGGGAGTGGAAACTGCTGTGTGCACAGAAACCGAAAATGCTGCGGGTATATGGATGGAAGGTGCTACGAGCGCAAGAACAGTCATACCAGAGCCGGACAGATGTTTGTCGGTCGCCGAGGGAATGTGGTGGGAAGATGAAGACTTATGTCTTGCCCACACGGACGAGGATTGGGGGAACAACCAACCCGACAACACTTGGTACCTTGGAGAGGTCGACCACATGACAAGGAGTGGGCGATATTTCAAACCTCCGCACTTGGATCAACCAGAGGCCTCAGGGAAGGATAGGGAGGCTGAAAAGCAAAAAGAGAAGCAGCTCGAAGAGGAAGCTGTACTCAAACAGCTTAAAAAGATACAAGCAGACATCTCTATATGGGGACTGCTCATGGCTTCACGAGTACACAGGGAGGCTGTTTTATCAGCCATGGATAAGGCAAAGCTTTCAATAGAAACAACACCAGAACAGTTAGTGGGGCTAGTCTTTCCGGGAGGAGCTACCCCGATGTTGACGTTTGCTGATAAGGAATTACCGCCTGAGGGCACAAATCACAACAAGCCACTCTACATCTCCGTAGAATGCAGGGATAAATGGATACCGGTAGTCCTTGTTGATACAGGGTCCGCCATCAACGTCTGCCCTGCGAGGACAGCTTACGCGATTGGTCTGAAAGTCGCGGACTTTGTACCAACAGCCCAGGTCATCAGGGCATATGACAATACAAGCCGAGAAGTGATGGGAACCGTTAAAATCCAGACTAAGGTTGGGCCGGGACAGCAGGAGATAGATTTTCACGTCTTGGAAGTACCTGCAACTTTCAATTTGTTATTGGGGCGGCCGTGGCTGCATCAGGTGAAGGCAGTATCCTCTACTTTGCACCAAATGGTGAAATACCCCTATGGGAGGGAGTAGCCATCGTTTTCGGGAATTCATCAATTCATCCACCACCGGAAGTATCCACGCCTGTTCTGGAGATAGAGCATGGCCTGGAGGACATATTCATATCAGGTTTTACCTTGGCTGAGGCTCAGGTTATACAGAATATCATGGCCGCTAATGAAGGGATATATGTTAGCGCCCAAGCAGTGTACCTCATGAACAAACTCCAATATGTCCCCGGGATGGGATTAGGGAAGAGCGGCCGTAAGGGCATTGCAGCGTTGGCCGAAGTGCCGCACAATCCCCATACCTTCGGCTTGGGTTATCTGCCCACCAAGGAAGATTGGGTAAGAAAAGGAAAAGAGATGGCTGGAAGGGCCAAAGCAAAACAGATGGGGAAACCTTTTGAATTGATACATCGCCCCATTTGGGGTACTCTGAACGGACGTTTCGTCCGGGAGGGGGAAGACTTCCCATTCTGTGGTTTTCCTGAGCCGTGGCTCAATGCAGAGAAGAAACGTGTGCCGGGATTTGAAATTTTCTTCGACTTACAGTTATTTGGGGATGATGTTGCTGAAGAGCAGACAGACCCGACAGTTGAGGCTGAACATAGCAAAGGATTGGAGTCTGCGGACACAGAGTTTGAAATGGGGGTAGCACTGGCATGTCTACTTTCAGATCCTTTGATCGATCAGTTGTGCTTGGGGGATGACTCCTCGGTGTCCATGATCGGAGATGAAACGGCTGCGGGCCTACAATCAGCTATTTTGGATGCATCCATCGCACCCTCCCTCACCTGGCAGTACGAGGAGGGATTTTTATCAAGCAGCACCGGGTCAGGTAGTGAGCCGGAATCTGATTCCACCAAGTCTTGTGAGTCGGAATCAGGTTCCAGCTCGTCTGAGTCTGAGTTCGGTATTCCTGGGGGTGATAACCCGGATGCCACAGTCCTGTCCAGGTCGTCTTTTTCTTTCTCTTTTGAGTCTGTTGTAACAGAAGAATCGGACGGCTTGGAAGTATCTAATGAGAATGAGGTAACTGTGGTTTCCGAGTACTTTTCCGTGCCTTTGGTTTATTGCTTAAATCAGGACTTTCAAAATTTTGATGAAAACGACGAGGACGAAATTCCTCCGGTTTTACAACGACTAATTGAACAAGAGCAGGAGAGGTTTGTTAAACCCTTAATTGATGAAATCAATACTGTGAATATTGGTACTGAGAAGGACCCGCGGCTGGTCCAGATCGGGTCCACGTTGTCTTCAGAGGAACGCGAGCGCTTAGTCGCTTTGTTAAAAGATTTCAAAGATGTTTTCGCGTGGTCCTATGAAGACATGCCTGGAATCGATCCTGAGATTGTACAACACCGGATCCCTCTTGACCCTGAGGCCCGACCTGTCAAACAGAAACTCAGAAGGATTCGCCCTGACTGGGCCATTAAGATCAAGGAAGAGGTCACCAAGCAAATTGACGCAGGCTTCCTGCTGGTATTCGAATACCCGACTTGGTTGGCCAACATTGTTCCAGTGCCGAAGAAGGATGGCAGAATCCGGGTATGTGTGGACTTCAGGGATTTGAACCGAGCAAGTCCGAAGGATGACTTTCCCTTGCCGCATATTGACGAATTGGTAGATTTCACAGCGGGGCATGCTTTGCTCTCGTTCATGGATGGCTTTTCAGGTTATAATCAGATAGTAATGGCACCCGAAGACCGGGAGAAGACTGCTTTTACCACCCCGTGGGGTACATATTGTTATAGAGTAATGCCGTTTGGGTTGAAGAATGCTGGGGCTACATATCAACGGGCTGCAACCACGATATTACATGACATGATCCATAAAGAGGTCGAGGTGTATGTGGACGACATGATTGTCAAGTCCAAAGAAAGAGAGGGCCACTACACCGCCTTGCAAAAGTTTTTTCAAAGGATCAGAGAATTTCGGCTGCGGTTGAATCCTCAGAAATGTACGTTTGGTGTTACAGCGGGAAAAATGCTGGGATTCCTGATTACACAAAGGGGCATCGAAGTCGACCCTTCCAAAATCAAGGCCATCTTAGAAATGCCACCACCAATGACTGAAAAGGAGGTGCGAGGCTTTCTGGGTAAAGTGCAATTCATAAGGCGGTTTATCTCAAAACTAACCTTGACTTGTGAACCACTCTTTGGTCTCTTGAAGAAAGGAACGAAGTTCCGTTGGGACGGCCGATGCCAAGCTGCGTTTGAACAGATTAAAGAGTATCTACAGAATCCGCCCGTGTTGTCACCACCAAAGCCAGGAAAACCGTTGATACTGTACCTGTCAGTGACTGAGACTACAATGGGTTGTATGCTCGCACAAGAGTCGGAAGATAAAGTGGAAAGGGCCATCTACTATCTGAGCAAGAAGATGCTGGATTACGAGACCCGCTACACTCCACTGGAAAAGGCTTGTCTAGCTTTGGTATGGGCTACTAGGAAGCTGCGGCACTACCTGTTAGCTCACTCTGTAATGTTGGTTTCACGACTTGATCCCATCAAATATCTTTTCGAGAAACCAGCACTTACGGGTAGGCTAGCTCGTTGGTTGCTGTTGCTCTCCGAATTTGACCTCAAGTATGTGACGCGCAAGTCCGTAAAAGGAAGAGCAGTGGCAGAGTTCCTTGCCGACCACCCGGTTGAAGGGGATGAAGCGGTTGAGTACCTATTCCCAGATGAAGATATCCTGCACATCGAAGATGAAACTTGGACGATGTACTTTGACGGAGCGTCAAATCAATATGGGTACAGGATAGGAGTGTTGCTGATAACGCCTGACGACTCCCGTATCCCCTTAGCATTCAAGCTCCGGTTCAAAGTCTCGAACAATGAGGCAGAGTACGAGGCATGTATTGCCGGGTTAGAAGCAGCCCTAGAACTAGGGGCAAGACGTTTGGACGTTATTGGAGATTCGAACCTGGTTGTGTCTCAGGCGAAAGGAGACTGGAAAGTCAAGGAGGAAAAGATGATAATTTACCACCAGACCCTAGGTTTGTTAATTCCTCGGTTTGAAAAGCTAAGTTTCACTCACCTAGTGAGAGAGAATAACAGGTTCGCAGATTCACTAGCAACTCTATCTTCCATGATAGACATCCCGTCGGGAGTTCGGATGCGTCCAGTAATCATTGATCAAAAGTTTACGCCAGCGTATGAGTCAATCTCTGCCATAGATGAAGTGCAGGATGACAACCCTTGGTATTACGACATATGGAATTTCTTGGAAAAGGAGACATATCCACTAGGGGCAAATGCCAAGGATAAAAGGGCAATTAGAAGAATGGCTGTTCAGTTTATCATCTGCGGGGGTAAATTGTACAAAAGAGGTCATCTGGGAATGCACAAGCTGTGTGTGGAAGCTGAAGAATCGAAGCGCCTGATGGAGGCCATCCATGGAGGAGAATGTGGTGGCACATATGAATGGGGTGATGCTGGCAAGAAAAATCCTCAGACAAGGATACTACTGGTCCACCATGGAAGAAGATTGTATCGGTTTTGTTCGGCGATGCCACAAATGCCAGATCTATGCGAACCGGATGAACATCCCGCCGTCAAAACTGTACAACATGACATCACCATGGCCGTTCTCAGTATGGGGAATCGATGTGATTGGAGCTGTAACTCCGAAGGGGTCAAACGGACATGAGTATATCTTGGTAGCGATAGATTACTTTACGAAGTGGGTCGAGGCCTAGTCTTATGCAGTGTTGAAGGCTTCACATGTCGCGAAGTTTATCAGGAACAACATTATCTGCCGGTATGGAGTCCCGAATGAGATCATTTCGGACAATGGTTCTCACTTCAAGAAAGAAGTGATTGATTTGTTGGAGAAGTATAATGTCGCTTTTCATAAGTCGTCCACGTATCGGCCGCAGACCAACGGAGCAGTTGAGGCCCGCCAACAAAAACATCAAACACATACTGCAGAAGATGGTAGAAACCTATCGGGATTGGCCAGATAAGTTGCCGTTCGCTCTGTGGGGCTACCGGACTTCAATTAGAACTTCAACGGGAGTAACTCCTTATTCGCTGGTCTATGGCATGGAAGCCGTTCTACCAATTGAGATTGAGGTTCCGTCATTGCGAGTATTGGCTGAGTGTCAGATAGCTGAGGCAGATTGGCAGCAGAGTAGGTTCGAGGAACTCATGCTCTTCGATGAAAGGAGACTGAAAGCACTGTACCACGTCCAGGGTTATCAGCGCAGAATCGCCCGGGGCTTTTAACAAGAAAGGTTAAGTCCAGGAATTTGAAGGAAGGAGACTTGGTGCTCAAGGATAACCGAGCTCCCATCCACGACCCAAGGGGCAAGTTCAGACCCAATTGGACTGGTCCCTATATCATCAAGTCTATCTGGTCAGGTGGAGCTGTGGTTCTGATGGACCTAGATGGCCTAGAGTTCTCCCAACCGAATCAACATGGATAAGCTGAAGAAATATCACCCCTGAGAGGCTCGCTAGGCCGAAAACCCGAAAGGGCGACCTAGGCAAAATTCAGAGTACAAAAAAATTAGAAAATATAAAAACTGAGCTCAGCAAGGTTGAAAACCCGCAAAGGGCGGCCTTGGCAAAAGTTAGAGCGCAAAAAGGAGAGTGAAAATACTCGAGTGAACCCAAGCCTGAACTACGTAAGGCTTGATTCCCATCATTGGGATACGTAGGCAGCTTCATCCTGAAGTTCAGCCACAAACATTTTCCCCGATCAGCTTTGTCCATTTGATCATCTTGGTCATCTTCGTCCATCAGCATTCATCGCAATCTCCGGTGCAGTGCTATTCAGACTAGGGGCAACTTTCCGTTGTCAGGCAGTGCCGCGGTACTATTCAAACTAGGGGCAATTTTCCAATTGCAGGAATCTGGAGTTGTGCACCTTAGTGACAGATCTCAGGCGTGTCTAGTTCTGATCCATATCGAAAATGGTTTTGAAAAGTTTTAATGAAAATGACTTTGTTCAAGATAAATCTTTTTACAACTAAGACCATTTCCAGACCAAAAACGGAAATTTTTCAGTACCACAACCTTCAATTTCATTGATTTCAAATAGAGTTCTCTTGCTCTTGCATACAATTGAAGTTGCTTTTATTACATTCATAAAGAAAACTTGAAAGTACTAATAGAGCAATAAATCCGGGGCATGGTCAAGTCAAATGTCCCTGCGCCCCCTCCCAGAGCTGGTCGAGAAGCCTCTGACGCCAAAGTGGGGCCCTTCCTGTGCCTCTTCATTAAGCCAATCCAAGCACTCATCAGACAAAGTACAACTGAAAGTGGGAGCGGGGGCCAGGAGTTCTCTCGTCCTCCATGCTGTGACATATCGGGCCAGCTGTGCGCCCCGAACCGGAAATGTAGCCAGGTACTCTATCCCTTCCGGTGGACAGGTCTGATCATGACCAAACTGACGCAGGATACGGAAGGGGAAGTAGAAGACACAGTGAGTCAAGCCAATCAATTGGATCCCAGGTTGACGGGTCATGCTGTAACTCATCATTGGAAGATTGAGCCAAGGGCACCGCCAAGCAATACGATCTGCGGATAAACTGCACATCCATTCAAACCACCAACCCTCATCAAGGGCGTCAACCAGGCGTTGCCTGAAGAAATAGCCGCGAGCTGAATATGCAGGACAAGAGTCCACGACCTTCAATTTATCCATTAACCACACCTGGGAAGGGATGAAAAATGAGAGAATAAAGAATAGAGAGATGTACGATGAGAGAAAAAGTGAGAAAAGGGTTTTGTGAGAAAAACCGAGCCTGAGGGCCGAGTGATGTGAGCGAATATAAAATGTGAGATTGGGTGGGAAACATTACCTGCAGTAATAGCGGACTCCCTGCTAATCTGATCGTCTCTCGACGATAAAAGGCGTCTAAGCCCAGCAATGTCTCAGCTAGGACCATGGCAATGCAGCTTTTGCCCTCCTTCAAGCCTTGGGCGACTTCAACCAACCGGACACTGGCTCCTCCGGAACGGGAAACGAACAGAAAATGAGATAGCATGCATAGGCAAAGGGCGTGTCGCCGAAAACCTTGCCAGCGATGGTCGCCACGATCACCAGTCTCGGAAAAACGACAGACCAAGCTCGGAGCATCTAATGTCCCGTCACAAATCAAAGAACGAGCCTCGGGTATTGAGAGCCCACACATTTGTCCCTAAGGCTTGAGCATGGCCAAAACGAAGTTGAGGGAGAATCTCCTCATCGCGGTCGGATTCCATTAAAGCTTGGAAATCTTCGAAAGTGGGACACACCTCTTGCCCGCTAAAGCTAAAGACATGTGTTACCGGGTTCCAAAACCGTGCCGCGGCATGGAGGAATGGAAAATGCAGCGGAGTACGGCGCAAAGTGAATAGCGCGTTTATGCCGAAAGCCCGGAAATTCAGCTTTTCCGAGCCATCCAAGTTGTTAATCCAAGTTGCAAGATTTTGAGCAAGAAATGCTTCCATTTGGAGCAAATCAGTGTTGAAATGAAGAAAACCACGAAGTTGAGATCCTTTTGAAGAGGATAAGGGTTGAGTGGAGGACACATGTCAACATTCTGCTGATACAGACAGTCTACAGCCGACCGGCAGTGTATAGTGCCGACCGGCTATACTTTTGTGCCGACCGGGCCAAGTATTGTGCCGATGCAAATTGATCAAGGCCGGTGGACTTTCTATTGGGCCGGTGGCTCTCCCCTGTGTTCCCTGAGCTTTTTATGCTGAATATTGGGGAATTCCACCACTTCCAGCACTCTCCGGTGATTGACTCCCGCCGAATCGCGCGTATTTGTTTATCGAGTTGTTGTATATTTGCTTATCGAGTTGTATGTCACTCTCTTTAAGTCTTGGCTTTGTCTACCAAGATTGTACTTGCACTTGGCTAGTCTGTCGAGTCTTTGTTTTGCTTATCGAGTTGTAAGTTGGTTCACTACCTGGTTATTACGATGCGATGCCTTGTTTTCAAACAACAGTTTCAATTCCATTCACATTGTCATGTGATGTCTTGCGATGCGATGCACACAAGTGCGATACCTTTTCGAGCGAATAGCTGTTTCATTTTCGTCATGTGTTTTTGTAAAAACCCGCAACTTCAAAAGAATATAAAACCTGCCTGAGGCAGTGCAATGTGCTTAAACAACTAATGAAAAGGAATGTAAAGCAGAATGCTGGGTTGGATACCAGGAACCTCCCCTTCGTAGTCAGAACACCTCCTGCGCTCGTGCCTGGTTTGGCTGTGCAGTCTGACTCCTTCATCACTCAAGAATAGTGCGGGAAAGTGCACTTCTGGAATGTTAATGGATCTTCGAGTTGATTTCAAGCCATGACTTGTATGAGCGATGCTCGGAACATGTGAAGGATGTCCCTTCTCGTATCCTTTTATATCTTGTGATTTTCAAAAGAAGTTGTTTCAAATCATACTGTATTACAGTACGTTGCATCTCAATGTCATGTTTTAATATGCTCAATTTCAATTACCTTTTACACACATTGCATTGTATGCGTGCTTTGCTTTACTGACATGTGTTCAATTACCTTCTACACACATTGCATTGTATGCGTGCTTTGCTTTACTTACATGTGTTCAATTACCTCCTACACACATTGCATTGTATGCGTGCTTTGCTTTACTGACATGTGTTCAATTACCTTCTATACACATTGCATTGTATGCGTGCTTTGCTTTACTGACATGTGTTCAATTACCTTCTATACACATTGCATTGTATGCGTGCTTTGCTTTACTGACATGTGTTCAATTACCTTCTACACACATTGCATTGTATGCGTGCTTTGCTTTACTGACATGTGTTCAATTACCCCTTCTACACACATTGCATTGTATGCGTGCTTTGCTTTACTGACATGTGTTCAATTACCTTCTACACACATTGCATTGTATGCGTGCTTTGCTTCACTTACATGTGTTCGATTATCTCACTATACACATTGCATTGTATGCGTGCTTTGCTTTACTGACATGTGTTCAAGTACCTTCTATACACATTGCATTGTATGCGTGCTTTGCTTCACTTACATGTGTTCGATTATCTCACTATACACATTGCATTGTATGCGTGCTTTGCTTTACTGACATGTGTTCAATTATAAACTTTCTATACACACTGATTGCGTTGTCACGCACTTTTGATTGCATTGTCATGAATATTGCTAACAGTGTCGTACCTGTTAAGTTTGTTTTCTTTTCAGGCACGATATTGTATGTACGGCTCATTTGAGGCCGGTGAAACCGGACGAACCGCACAGGTATTGTATCTCCCGAGTTGAGACGTATTGAGAATTGCATAATTCTCTTACATCCTTTCTACATTGTAGTGTAGACTGTTGCATGTTAGCTTATAACTGTCGCATGTGTGCCTCATTACAGCTTTCTTTGCATTTTCATAAAGTTATGCTAGGCTTCTTGCATTTTCAGTTGCATTTTGCCCCTGCCCTCGGGCGCATATCTTGTTTGCCTTGTATGCTTGTCCAAGTCTTCGGCCTTGTCAAAGATGGGTCGTCTCTGGGCTTTGACATTCACTCACGTCATTGTTATGACTTCCGAGTTCTGTCAAAGAGGGGCAACTGTAGACACCCCATTTTTGACCGTCCTCAAGACTTGGACGTCACCGGTTGAACACCCGGTGATTATCCATGTTTGTGTTCGTTTTGAGTTCCCGGAGGTCCCGACTGCGCGCCGTGCCTCAGGATCTCTTAACCGGTTTGTTCTGTGCTTGGTTTTTCACCAAGACTTGTGTGTGTTTGCATTTGAGGGTAGGGGAAGGCTTGTTAGCCATCCCTAGAACCCACCGGCTGCCCCACACCTCCACCGGCTATCCATAGTAGCCATCGGCACTTTTTTTACCCAAATCCTTGGCCGATCGGCACTGTATGATGCCGGCCGGCACATTTTTGTGCCGGTGATTGTTTTTGCCGGCCGGTGACCCTTCTGAACCCCCCTGGGGATGGTGCATGCCAGCTGTGCCAGCTGGATTACACCATCACTCCTCCCCGTGCATAACATTGCACCCTTTGCCCTTTGAACCCCCTTAAAGCTTCTAGAAGCTTGACCCCTTTTGGCCAAGCTTCTTGGAGAAGCTTGGCCAGCTGTCTTGGCTTCCCTTAGAAGCTAGGAACCCTTTGCACCCCTTGACCCCTTTGCTCTTACTTAGCCATTAAGTTTAGAGCCTTATGTTGCCTATATAAGCACCATTCATCTCCATTGCTCAAGGGTTAGCAATTTTAGGTCAAGAACCAGAGATTATACATACATTCTCTGATATACATCCATATATATCTATATCTCCCTCTCTCTCCTCTTGTGTGTGTGTTTTAGGCCCCAAATAGTGTGTTTTACCTCACTTTTGCACCATTACACACACTATTACACCTAGCTCCGAGATTGGGAGACTTGGAGGTTTGTTTTGAGTGATTTTGGACTGGTTTTGATCACTTGAGGAGGGCTGGACCACCTGTTCTTCATTGGATCTTCAAGGGTAAGCTTGTTGCTTTAGATTCCCCATTCTTGCAACCTATTTCTACCCTCTTTACTTTGTGATTTTGAGTTTGTGTTTAAGATAAAAAAGTCTTGTTTTTACTTGTTCTTGAACCTTCATTAAGGTCATTTTATGGTTTGAGTTAAGCCTCATCACTTTAAGCCTTGTTTGGCCCTCTTTGGTGCCTTTTTCTTAGGCCTTCTTGTTTTGGTGTTCTTGGTTCTTCTCACCACTGAAAACCAGTGGGTTTTCAGTGGTGAGGATGATATTTTCGAGCCTCATCTAAGGGAGAGACACCCCTCCCCCTTTGGTCCTTTGGTTGGCCTTTGTTTTGGCTCATAGCATAACATGCATGCATGCTTTCCTTAGCTTTCATTTCAGAGCTTTATTGTGTGTTTTAGGTCATGTGTGACCTCTGTTTTTAGTTGATTTCATGGCCTCTTGCATGCTTTCCATGTTGGCTTTAGAATGCTCTTTCATGCTTATAAGTAGTGTCATGCTTTGAGCCTTGATTCTTGCATATTTTAGCTTGGTTTCATGAGGATATAAGCATCTATTTGTCATGTAATAGGGCTGTGAGCCACTGTTTTGGACACCCTTGGTATGCTTGATGTGCATGTTTTGCATTTTAGGCTTGTAAACTTTGCTTCCATGGAGTTCTAGCATGATTGACTTGTTTTGATCTAGTGATTTGGCATCATATTAGACCTCATTTCAGTCCATTAGTCATGTTTGCATGTTGGCATATGTGGCTTAGTTCATGTTTTAAAGATATGCTCTTGAATGCTTTAAAATAGACATTGTGCATGCTTCCATGTTTGGTGCATTTTTGGGGGTGCCATGAGGGGATTTGGGTGTCATTCCACATGCTTAAAATCTGTTTTTTGTTTGTTGAATGCATGCCATGAGCGGTTGTATGAATGATGTCAAATTACTCTCTTTGGCGTCCTAGACTTGGGCCCATCGAATAACATGCTTGTGTGGCATTTTGATCATGTTGTGAGGCTTGTTTTGCCACTGTTTTTGGGAGTTTGAGGGCTGCCCTCTATGGCTTAAGTCCATTGTTGCATGCTTATTTCATGATTGTTGCTTGCTTGGTCAATGTAGCCTTGAATGTATGCTTGTTAGTTCCATGTTTAATTGGCCCATCTTGCATGCCATTTGTATCCTACATACTTTAGCTCTTTGCATGCTTAACATGATAGGTTGCATTGCATTTGAGCCTTGCTTGCATACTTGCATCTCATAGCTTGGTTTGGGGTTGTCAAGCCAAGCCTAGGATTGAGGGGAGTTCACATTTCAAGTGGTGTAACTCACCTCAATCCTTGGTCACTAAGGCCCTTGATTTCCACATGATAGGGACTTAGTATTCATTTGTTGTGTTGCATGCATATTTACATTAAAATGAGCAATCTTGGTTCCTTAGGCTATCATGCATCAAATGCACAATTGATAGCCCTAGAACCAAGAGCCACCCCCCCCTTGAGTCCCTAAACATGATAGGAGGTGTTGGACATGCTCACATTTGCCCAAAAACCATGCCTATGCATTGCTGTCTGTTGCTGCTGCTGTCATCTGTCTGGTGCAGGAACTTTCTGCCGACCGGCAGAAAATAGTGCCGACCGGCACTATTTTTTGTGCCGATAATTACCAAGTGCAGCCGGTGGCCACTGGAAGAAGCCGATGACTACACTGCCCAGCCGGTGGATCGTTTCAGGCCTCTTGGAAGGTATTCTGAAGTTTTGAGAATTTTTGGAGAGGCAGAGCAGTAAAAACAGAGACAGTAGTGCCAAGGCGTGGGCTTTTCGGGCAAGGCGGGCATCGGGCATGCATCATTCGCGCATCCCAAGGCAGGGCCGAGGCCCCATTTCATTTCATTTAGATGCTTTAATTTCAGTACTTAGAAATTTGTAATAATTTATTTATTCATTTATTCTTCGGTCTGTATTATTTATTTATTCGGTCCCTCCGAGTGAGGGCAAAAATGTAATGAGTGTGGGTGAGTGTGTGTATGTCTTCCAACCCCCATTTCTTTCTCCCTTTTATTTACCTGCTTGTGATGGTAGA
This sequence comes from Camellia granthamiana, assembly GCA_036172215.1. NCBI lineage: Eukaryota > Viridiplantae > Streptophyta > Magnoliopsida > Ericales > Theaceae > Camellia > Camellia granthamiana. Next base: position 88,081,593 of record CM069911.1, on the reverse strand, counting down.
TTAGGGCATATTTAATTTAGCATACCTTATGCAATGCATGCGTGCATCCATGCATTTGTTGACATGCACCGGGCTCGGTACATCATACAAACTGCATCGTACTTTCAATTCCAAATTGAATACGTGATAGTTGTAGCATTTCACGTGCCATGTCTAGGATAGCCGAGCCTGCCTAGATTACATCTTTGCATGTGTTGCATTAGACATTTCAGTATGCTTAGGTCCATGCACGGATTTCTAATAAGCTTCTGTTTTGGCTTGGAGTACTAGGTGAGCTTTTCTGTTTTAGCATATCGCATGCGTGTGTATGTTGCCATAATAGCATGACTACCATGAGGCTAAGTGCTTACATGATAAACTGTTTGAATGCCTGTGGGTGGAGGTTGGATTGCCTGAGTTGGAACAACTCATTGAAATCCGAATTTTAGCCTACTTGCGAGTAGCAAAAGAAAACAACACGTTTTCCGAGACAAAACGGATATGCAATGTTTATTTCCAAGTCAGGTGATCTAGTCTATACTTGTTTGCTGTGCGCATAACATAGTAATTCTAGGTTTAAAAAAAATTGGAATAAGGACATGTAATGTTTTCAAAAACGGATATCACGGTTAGTAGAGGCCGGTCTTCGGACCGGGCGAAAGGGGGTGCTCATAGCTGACCTTCCCCGATCGTACCCAAGCTCCCGAGCCAAGTCACTTTGGTGATGACGGACACGTGGCCTTCGGCACCGAGTCAGGGTTTCCTAAATTCCCCCTTTTAAAAAAAAATATTTAGGTGGCGACTCTGTAATCTGGCAAAGCAGTCCATGTTTGGCACTACTTTTTCAAAAAATCTGTTTTCTCAAACGATTTGCCGGATTCGGACTCTTTGGTTCAGATTTAGAACCGCGACACAAAAATCGAGTCCGAACTGTAGAGAGAGGCCCCCCCCGGGCGCGTCTACACCAAGCTACCCACGCTCTTATCTCGACCCCATGCATGGCCCAAACTCCAAAGACACTCTTCCCTAGCTCGGCCCAATTTGCCTACACAAATTACCCTCTCAGTATGCAATTCTATTTTAAAATTATGTAAATTTTAACTAACTTATACAACTGATTTATCAAATTAAAACAACATGTGAATTTGTCCCAAGTCCACCACATAATTTTTCTTATGAAAGAGAACGTGCAGTTCTAACTAAAATTGGACATTTTGACAAATTTTATGCTAAATTAGCACAAGGTTTTGTAATGTCATGTTTTATTTTAACTACTCATTTAACATGACACTTGCAACATTTTTTTAAATTTTTTTGTTGGGATAAAATTGCTATAATTTTGCACAAGCAAGCATAACAACAACTCTATTAGAATTACTCTGACCTAATAATTTGTCTGTCTTGTCTGTTTTGACAGTGGACTTTTTTTTTATTTTGAGATTTATCTTTTCGGTTTTATTTTTTATTTTTGAGGAAGGTTTCTATAGACACCCCATTTTTGACTGACCTTAAGACTCAAACGTCATTGATTGAGCGCTCGGTGATTGCACATGTTGTGCTTGTTCTGAGGTTACGGAGTCCCGGCTGAGAATCTTGCCTCTGGACTTCGGGACTCTTTTGTACTTTGCCTCGGTTTGCGAACCAAGTTCTGTTTTCTCTTCCCGAAGGGAGGAAGAGGTCTCGTAGATCATCTCTCAGTGTCCGTAGGCTACTTTTCATGGTCGTAGACCACTGTTCCCGTTTGGAGACCAATTTCTAATTTTCGGAGCCGTCGGTCGTGCGCCTCGGTTCGGGACCGCTTAACTTTCTCCTTTTGCTCCGATTTTTGGAACACACCTTGTTTCCACTCTCTAGAGGGACACTGTGGCCCGGGAGACCACCTTCGTGGTCGCGCGCCACTTTCAATGCTTAACAGTTAGTTTTCAGGGCACCCGGTTGCGCATTTTGGCTCCTGAACCCTCGTTTTGCATCCGTCTTGGTTCATTTTTGGTGTGGACCCTATTTTCATTATTTGGAAGGTGGTACAAGGGTGGGAGACCACCTTTTCTCTTGGAGACCACCTCTTCTCTTGCTGGTCGGTTTTCTTGTCAGAAAGCTGGTCTTCTTGGTTTTTGAGCCACTTTTGCAGGTCTCCCACTACACCACTTGATTGCTTTCAGCTTGGAGACCACCCTAGGAGCAGGCCGACCACCTGAACCTTTTGACCCTGGGCGGCCGACCACCTGAACTAGTCAGCCAGCTTTCTGCTTTTTTGTCTCACTGAGTGTTAGCCAGCTGTGCCAGCTGGAAGCCTCAGAATTGATCCTCCATACACGTGTATGGAGGATCTTTAAGCTTGGTTTTAAGCTCTTGAGGAAGCTTTACCCCCTCTCCTCTATAAAGGAAGAGGTCCTCTTCCATTGCAAGGGTTGAGAAATTGGTTCTAAGGCATACAACATACATCTCTCTATATCTCTCTAATCCAAGCTCAAAAGTCCATTGTTCTTGCACATTTACACTACACCTCTTAGCCTAACACCTCCAACACCAACCTAAGCTTCTTGGAAGGTCTTGAGAAGTCCTAAGGTCTGAGTTTTTTTGGCCTCAAAGCTGCTGGAGTTACTAAACTTCAAGGGTAACACTTCTTTCCCTGTTTTTGGCATCTTTTTGTTCCATCTTTTAGCCTAGTTTTCAAGCATATTTGAGCTTCACCATAAACTGAAAAAAGTCTTATATTGAGCTCCTCTTGAAGTTTGTTTAAGACCTCTTTTCTGTTGGGGGTCATCTACCCCCTTTGCATGCTTCATTTCTCTTTGTTTTGAGCCATGCATTAGGGCTTTTGTGTTGAGCTTTGTTAGCCCTTTTGACCACTGAAATCCAGCGGATTTTTAGTGGTTATTATGTGTTTTTGAGCATCAAAATCAGAGAGGGGTGATCCTCTCACCCCTTCTCTTGTTTACTAGCTTTCTTGGCCTTACAAAGGAGCCCCTATTTGCATGTTTTCAAGCCATGTTTCAGGCTATTATTTGTGAGTTTTATGACCTGCATGACCTCTATCTAGAGGTGGTTTTGCCATGTTAAGTGTCCATCTTGCATGTGTAGAGTAACCCTCTTCATGGCCTTTTAAAGGAGCCTTCACTTGCATGCTTCCCAGCCCCCTTTCAGGCCCTTTTTGATGAGTTTTAGGGCCCTCATAACCTCTGTCCAGAGGTGGTTTTGCCATTTTTGATGTCTATCTTGCACGTGCAGAGTAACCCCTTGCATAGTCTTTCAAAGGAGCGCCTCATTCTAGCATGTGTTGACTGAGTTCTAGTGGTTTTTTGGTCATATTTTGGAATGCCATGTTTCTGTTTTTGGCTGGTTTGGTAGTCCTTCACATGCTTCATATAGTTGTAGTGTAAGTCATGGTTCACTAGCTTGTTTTGTATGATGTTTTGGCCGCCTTTCCTAGCATATTTTGGCCTTGCCTTAAACTGATTTCGTGCATGTTTTGGACTGCCTTAGCTCTATTTTTGGGTCTCATGGTCGAATGATGCTTGTTTTGCATGCTTGTAGTACAATATCCATGCTTAACTTTGAGTTTTGAGGTCCATCACATGCATATAGTGAGGTGTTTTCATGTTTTGGGGCCATTGCACATCATATTTTAGAGCTTACATGTATGCCATATTCCCATGATTTTCACTCTTTAAATGCGTTTGAGAGTTATGCTTGAATGCCTCATTTACCGGCCATTGCATGAGCTTCATTTGAATGCATTCCGAGCCACCATCCCAACACATTTAGCCACTGATTTTGGTCTGCATAGGGACTGTTTGGGATTGGTTTCATCATTTGAGCATTGTTTTGCATACCTATAGTGTAATCCATTCCACTAGTTTCGGTATTCGGGTCATCTAGCATGCATCGAGTGAGGTGTTTGCATGTTTTGGGACCATCTTGTATGCTATTTCAGAGCTGGAATTTGTGTCATTGTATGCCATGTGTCATCCCTTGCCATGCTTTGGTAGAGTGGCATTCGATGCCTTAGGTTCGGTCCCTTGCATTGGGCATGTTTGCATGAGTGTTCCTACCTTTCATTCCATCATGTTTGGCCACTGATTTGGGTGTGGCTAAGGCTCACCCATCTTGGTTTAAGTCCATCTTGCATTGTGTATGCCATTTTAGTCATAGCATTGTGCATGCCATGTAGTTCGTTGCATTGAGTATGCCATTCGATATTCGCATTGTGTATGCTAATCATATGTTGTCATATTGTTGCATAAGGTGTCTTGCATCGAGTACGCCATGTAGTTCGTAGCATTGTGTATACTAGTAGCATGTTTGCATGTCATTCTCTGCATGTTTGCATCATTTAGGTTGCATTGCATTTAAGGTTGCATGTTAGTCGCATTGTGTATGCCACCTCATTGCATTGTGTTTGGAATAGGGTTTAGTCCAAACACGGGAAACGAGGGACGTTTCATACTCCAAGTGACGAAACGTGCCTCGATTCTAGGTCGCCGACACTCCGGATTAACCATGATGGAGTTTAGGCCTTGTTGTGTCTATGTGTGCATCCATTTCATATTGAGTCGTGCAGTTCGACTCCCCGGCCATCATGCATCGGGATGCGTGATTGGTGGCACGAGGATCAAGGACTACACTCCCTAGAGCTTATGCAATGACGGGGAGAGTGGTCATGCATACATATGTTGAAAATACTTTGCCATGCCCCTTTCTTGCTCTCTGTTGCAGCAAACTGAAAACCAGCAGCAAAAGCTGGTCAAGCAGCCTTCTGGAGCTTTGTACAGTATTCCGGGATCAGTTGCAAACAGAGGCAAATCGGGGCATCGCGAGGAATTTCCCGACAAGGCGACTCGAGCATGCATGCATCTTTCATCATTCGGAACAGAGCTGAGGTGGTCCATAGATCTGCATACTAGTTTATTTTGTTTCTTAGTTAATTTGTTAATTAATTAAGGTTTTGTAATATTTAATTAGCTAAAGTAGTTAATTATTTATTCGGCTGTGTATTATTTATTCGGACCCTCCGAAGAGAGCAATGTTGTAATAAGTTTGCGTATGTGAGATGCATGTCTTCCAACCCCACGTCTTTCTCCTTTTTATTTACCAGCTTATGATGGTTAGTTTTAGGGCACGTTTCAATTAGCATACTTATGCTCGCATGTTTGCATCCATTCATCTGTCATGCATGCACCGGGCTCGGCGCATCATACTAACTGCATTGTATTTCAATTCCAAGTTGAATACATGTTATCTGTTGCATTTCATATGCCATGTTTAGAATAGCCGAGCCTATCTTAGTTGCATTTTGCATGTGTTGCATTAGCCATCTTAACATGAACTAGGATCATGCACTGATTACTAACTAGTTTTTGTTTTGGCTAGGAGTACTCGGTGAGTGTTTATGCTTTAGCATCCTTGCATGTGTGTGAGTGACTGCCATGATAGCATGCTTACCATGAGGCTATGTGCTTATGTGATATAGCTGCCTGAATGCCTGTGGGTGAAGGTTGGGTTGTTTGAATTGGAATAATTCGTCGAAACCCGTGTTTTAGCCTACTTGCGAGTAGCAAAATTCAATCCATTTTCAAAACAAACGGATATGCGATGCTTTGTTCCAACTTAGGCAATCCAGTCTATACTTGTATGCTGTGCGCATCACATAGTAATTCTAGGCTAATAACCGGAATAAGAGCACATAATGTTTTCAAAACTCGATATCATGGTTAGTAGAGGCCGATCTTTGATCGGGCGAGCGGGGGTGCTCACGAAGTGACCTTCCCCAATCGTACCCAAGTTCCCGAGCCGAGGCAACTTTGGTGATGACGGACACGTGGCCTTAGGCACGAGTCAGGGTTTCCTAAATTTCCCAAAAATAAAATATTTAGGTGGCAACTCTGTATCTGGCAAAGCAGTCCATGTTTGACACTTCTTTCTAAAAATCTATTTTTCAAAACGATTTGCCAGATTTGGACTCTTTGATGATTCATCGGTCTTGCATTACACTCCGCGAGATTAGATACAGGACCGCGACATTGAGTCCGAACTGTAGTGAGTCCAATGAACAAAACGGGAGTCCCTCCCGGGACGTTCGGGGACGTCTACAGTTTCTGACGACTCTGCTGGGGAGTTAGAGAACTTGACTCGACCTCATGATATCTTGTTTTGACTACACTTATGTGTTTCTTTGCATTGCATTTGCATTGGTGCGCCTAGGACACCGTGTTTGCCATCTGCTATTCCTGAACGGTTTGCCGGAGGCTCGCTTTGAGAAGCGTGCCATAAGGCTGACCGATTACGGGCTCTGCCACGATGGGAACACAAACCCCGGTTTTACCGGGGCACCCTTTTTGACCATTCGACCTAGTGCATATTCGGAATCCGTAGTAACCATTCCAAGCTAGGATAGGTTGCTTACCTGATTATAGGTTGTTTGAAACCGCTGCGTATGTAGTGAAACCCTAGCTCCTGACAAAATAGGACAGGGAAACCCTCCCCCAACATAGGGTTGTTTTGGCTCTCACTTGTTTGCTATGTGCTTTTAGAGTGCGTCTCTACAGGAATGCATGTATCAGTTTACAAGTCTGGGTATCAGACCTGAGGGCACCAGTTCAATATTTTGGGAATCAGTTATCTGCGGGTATAGATTCAGTTTTGGGGGCAGTGATTTGGGAAAAATGATCAGTATTTGAGAACAGTCTATTTAGCTTATCAACTATATGTTGTGATGCCCAACTGTGTGTTGTGTGTTTATTTATGCTGTTATGCTGTCCGTTTGTCTGGTTGTTTATTTCCTTATTATTGCTTTATTTATCTTTTTTCTAGATAGTTTAGCACAATTGCTTCAAACCAAGCAGATATTTCCCAAGCACTCTGGATTAGAGGTCGCCGACTCAATCGATCTGAGGATCTAGTCAACGGACAACCAGTGTTTTATTCCTTACCCCCGGTTATCAGATGGAGGTCGAGAAAGCGCAGTGTATCCGAGTAGAGGTTGCCAGAACAGTGGTCTACCCCGTCAGTGGATAGTCAGGCTGAGGCTTCAATTTTTACCACAGAGATAGATATACCAGTCAGTCAACTAGAACAGCAGAACATGGCAGGGATGGAGGACATGGTGCGCCAACTTCAAGAAAGTATGAGAGCCATGCAGCAGGACGCTGTTCGTCGAGATGAATTTGCCAAACAACAGGCCGAGATCATGGCCTAGCAGGCAGAGTTAATTGCCAGGCTGCAACAACAAACCGGGGCATCTGCTTCACACCAAGCTCCTTCCCTACCAGGAGTTCCAGCGCCCGGGGAGGCACCAAATGTCCAGGGAGATACGGATATTCCGATAGGGTCGGCTCTGGCCCCCATTCTACTTCAACTATCTAAGGCACCTACGTCTGTCAATCAACCAGACTCTCCCTTTGAGTTCGAGGTGGACCATACAGCGTTAAAGTTGAGCAAGCTTGAGAAGTTGTTCAAGAAATCCCAAGGGGTAAAGTCCATCCCAGACATCGAGGACAGGTATACCGACGCGGCTATGACGCTGCCAGATCCGTTCAAGATGCCGCAAATTGACCACTTTGACGGGTCCGGGGATCCCATGGTGCATCTCCGTTTGTTTTCAGACATACTAAGGCCGATGGGCCTCACCAGGTTACAGAAGCTTTCATTATTCGGCCGAACCCTGTCGGGTGTGGCGGCCATCTGGTATGCAAAGTTGGAAGATGATGTCAAGCGGAACTAGAATGAGATGGCCGAGGCTTTCATTGCACAGTACTCCTATAACACGCAAATCGAGATTACAACCCGTGATCTTGAGACGACAAGGCAGGAGCCTAAGGAGAGCTTCTCTGAATTCGTAGCCCGCTGGAGGGGCAAGGCCTCAATGATGACCCTTAGGCCCACTGACAAAGATCAAATCTGGATGATTGTGCGCAATCTCCAGCCTAGGCTTATGCAGAAAATGATCGTGCTCCCCTTCCCTACCTTTTCAGATCTGCATAAGATAGGAGTACAGATCGAGGATGCCTTGAAGCAGGGCTTGATTGATAATGACAGAGAGAGCAACCCAGAAGAACCTTCAACCGCAACACCAATACAAGCACCAGCAATGCCGCAAATGCTAGAGCTTCAGAAGTAAGCATGGTCACCACCACTCCCCCTCCAAGACCCATGGCGGCTACAACTTTCTCCAGTGCGTCTGGAAGCAACACACAAACAACCAAATACCAACCTCGAGGCCAAAGAACCTTCACCCCATTATATATGCCCCTGTCCAAAGCTCTAGGGGTTTTAATCAGAAAAGGGCACTTGAAGCCCCTGGAGCCGAAGCCATTGCCAAATCCACTCCCACCCTCTCATAATCCGGCAAAATACTGCGCATATCACCAACAACATGGTCATGACACCAACCAATGTTTTAGATTGCGTCATGAGATTCAAGATCTCATTGACAAGTAGGTGATTGTGCCTCCCGAAAAACCCAATGTCACAACCAACCCTCTCCCACCACACAACCAAGCTCCACCTCCCAAACGAATCAACTTCATCTAGACCGAGGTCACGTCATACGACCCCAGCATATACATTACCCTGACCCACCTACCCAAGCCGGAGGTGTCCTTTCCCGACAGCACAGACTTGTACATATTGGACGTCTCCCGAGCCCAACCCGAACCAATGGTGGTGACCATCGAAGATGGAATAGGGATGACTTCGGAGGAGAATGGGATTGTTGAGTCAGAGTCTAAGAAAGTTGTGAGCTTTGCTGAGGGGGTGTACAATCCAAGTGGCTACATTGCATTAGCGGGTCAGATTAGGCCAAATGTGGAATTGCCGGCAGGGGCAGAAATTTGTGTGCTGCGGGGGGATGGATTTGATCAGAGGATAGATGACTTAGCAGTTCTGGAAGGGGACATTACTGACCTTCAGATTTTCAACGAACAAGACCCGGGGGACAGTGCAGTCAACTGGTTCGATTTTGAGGAGTCAGCAGAGGTCACAGGGTGGCTTGACGACCAACCAGATATTGTTGAAGAATCTCGGCTAGAAAAGGGCTTGTTGGGGACAAGGACATCAAATGTAGCCGGAAGGGCTGGAAGTCAGAATGCATCGCCAGAGAGCGCCGGTGCTAAGAATTTCGCTCGGGATCTGAGCATTTTGAATATAGGAATTATTGAATAGCCAGCTGTACTGACGCAATTAGAATAGGAAAGGTTTGAGGATTCTAAGAGAATCAGGAAAGCTAAAGCCCTTGAGGGGACTGAAAGTGCTGTGTGTACGAGGACAGAGAATGTTGCGAGCATGTGGATGGAAGGTACTGCGAGTACAAGGATAGTCATACCGGAGCCGGACAGGTGTCTGTCGGCTGCCGATGGAATGTGGTGGGAAGACGATGATCTATGTCTGGCCCACACGGATGAGGATTGGGAGAGCAATCAACCGGATGATACCTGGTATATTGGTGAAGTCAACCATATGACTAGGAGTGGGCAGTATTTCAAGCCCCCACATCTAGATCAGCCAGAGGCGTCCAGGAAGGACAAGGAGACGGAAAAGCAGAAAGAGAAGCAACTTGAAGAAGAGGCCATGCTAAAACAATTGAAAAAGATACAAGCAGACATCTCCATCTGGGGACTGCTTATGGCTTCACGTGTTCACAGACAGGCTGTCCTATCGGCCATGGACAAGGCCAAGCTCTCAATAGACACCACGCCTGAATAGCTGGTGGGATTAGTCTTTCTGGGAGGAGGTTCCCCGACGTTGACCTTTTCTGACAAAGAACTGCCGCCTGAGGGCGCGAATCATAACAAACCACTCTACATCTCTGTGGAATGTAGAAGCAAATGGATACCGGTGGTTCTTGTCGACACGGGATCCGCCATTAATGTATGCCCGTCAATGATGACATATGCAATCGGGCTGAAGCCCGCGGACTTCGTGCCCACAACCCAGGTGATACGGGCATATGATAACACAAGCAGGGAGGTGATGGGGACTGTCAAAATTCAGGCCTAGGTTGGTCCGGGACAACACGAGATTGACTTTCATGTCCTGGACGTTCCCGCAACCTTTAACCTACTTTTGGGGCGACCGTGGTTGCACCAGGTAAAAGCAGTCTCTTCCACCATACACCAGATGTTGAAATACCCCCATGGGAAGGGGGTGGCCATTGTTTTTAGGAATTCATCAATCCATCCACCGCCAGAAGTGTCTACACCAGTCTTGGAACTCGAGCACGGCACAGAGGATGTGTTCTTATCGGGGTTTACTCTGGCTGAGGCTCGAGTCATGCAAAACATCTTGGCTGTTGATGAGGGGGTGTATGTCAGTGCATAATCAATATACCTCATGAACAAGCTTCAACACATCCCCAGGATGGGATTGGGAAAGAGTGGCCGGAAAGGCACTGCAGCATCGGCCGAAGTGCCACACAACTCACACACCTTTGGTTTGGGTTATCTGCCCACCAAAGAGGATTGGGTAAGGAAAGACAAGCAGATGGCCGGGAGAGCCAGAGCAAAGAGGGCGGGGAAGCCTTTTGAGTTGATGCACCGACCCATCCAGGGTACCCTAAACGGACGCTTCGTCCGGGAGGGGGAGGATTTTCCATTTTGTGGCTTCCTAGAGCCATGGCTGAATGCGGAGAGGAAGCGCCCACCGGGGTTTGAGGTCTTCTTCGACCTGCAATTATCCGGGGATGATGTTGCTGAGGAGTAGACAGACCCATCAGCTGAGGTTGAGCAGTGTAAAAATGTGGATTCCGAGAGCGCTGAAACTGAAATGGGGGTAGCACTGGCTTGTCTACTTTCAGATCCTCCGATCGTACAAAATTGCTTGGGGGATAACTTCTCGGTGTCCATGATCGGGAATGAAACGGCTCCGAGCCTACCGTCAAGCATTTTGGATGCATCCATCACACCCTCTCTCACCTGGCAGTACGAAGAGGGATTTTTGTCAAGCAGCACCGGGTCAGGTAGTGAGCCGGAATCTGATTCCTCCGAATCTGTTGAGTCTGAATCAGGTTCCAGCTTAACTAAGTCTGAGTCCAGTATTCCTGGGGGTGATAACCCGGATACCACAGTCCTGTCTACGTCATCTTTTTCTTTCTCTTTTGAGTCTGCTGTAACAGAAGAATCGGACGATTTTGCAACGCTTAATTGATCAAGAGCAGGAAAGATTTGTTAAACCTTTAATTGATGAAATCACTACTGTCAATGTTGGTACTGAGGAAGACCCGCAGCTGGTCCAGATCGGGTCCACGTTGTCTTCGGAGGAACGCGAGCGCTTAGTCGCTTTATTAAAAGATTTCAAAGATGTTTTCATGTGGTCCTACGAAGACATGCCTAGGATCGATCCTGAGATTGTACAGCATCGGATCCCTCTTGACCCCGAGGCCCAACCCATTAAACAGAAACTCAGAAGGATCCGCCCGGACTAGGCCCTCAAGATTAAAGAAGAGGTCACCAAGCAAATTGATGCAGGGTTCCTGCTGGTATCCGAATACCTGACTTGGTTGGCCAACATTGTTCCAGTGCCGAAGAAGGATGGCAGGATCCGGGTATGCGTGGATTTCAGGGATTTGAACAGAGCCAGTCCGAAGGACGACTTTCCCTTGCCGCATATTGATGAGTTAGTGGACTTCACAGCGGGGCATGCTTTGCTTTTGTTCATGGATGGATTCTTGGGCTATAATCAGATAGTAATGGCACCTGAAGACCGGGAGAAGATTGCTTTCACCACCCCGTGGGGGACTTACTGTTACAGGGTGATGCCATTTGGGTTGAAGAATGCTGGAGCTACATATCAACGGGCCGCGACCACGATATTACATGACATGATCCACAAAGAGGTTTAGGTGTACGTGGATGACATGAGTCCAAAGAAAGAGAGGGCCACTACACCGCCTTGCAAAAGTTCTTCCAAAGGATCAGAGAATTTCGGTTACGGCTAAATCCTCAAAAGTGTATGTTCGGTGTTACAGCAGGGAAAATGTTGGGGTTTCTGATTACACAAAGAGGTATCGAAGTCGACCCTTCCAAAATCAAGGCCATCTTAGAAATGCCACCACCAAGGACTGAAAAGGAGGTGCGAGGCTTTCTGGGTAAAGTGCAATTCATAAGACGGTTTATCTCAAAATTAACCTTGACTTGTGAACCACTTTTTGGTCTCCTGAAGAAAGGAAAGAAGTTCCAATGGGACGGCCGATGCCAAGCTGCTTTTGAACAGATCAAGGAATACTTACAGAACCCACCCGTGCTGTCGCCGCCTGAGCCGGGAAAACCGTTGATTTTGTACCTTTCAGTGACTGAAACCACGATGGGCTGCATGCTTGCGCAGGAATTAGAGGATAAGGTAGAGAAGGCTATCTACTATTTGAGCAAGAAGATGCTGGAGTATGAAACCCACTACACACCATTGGAAAAGGCTTGCTTAGCCTTGGTATGGGCTACCAGGAAGCTGCGGCACTACCTGTTAGCTTACTCTGTAATGTTGGTTTCAAGATTAGATCCCATCAAATATCTATTCGAGAAACCGGCACTTACGGGAAGGCTAGCTCGTTGGTTACTGTTGCTTTCGGAATTCGATTTGAAATATGTGACGCGCAAGTCAGTCAAGGGAAGAGCAGTAGGAGAGTTCTTAGCCGATCATCCAGTGGAAGGAGGTGAAGCAGTTGAGTACTTATTCCTAGATAAGGCCATTTTGCATATCGACGACGAGTTTTGGACGATGTACTTTGACGGAGCGTCAAACCAATACGGGTATGGGATAGGGGTGTTGCTGATAGCACCCGACAAATCCCGTATCCCTCTAGCATTTAAACTCCAGTTCAAGGTCTCGAACAACGAAGCAGAATATGAAGCATGCATTGCTGGTTTAGAAGCAGCCCTGGAACTAGGGGCAAAACGGTTGGACGTCATCGGGGACTCGAACCTTGTTGTATCTCAAGCGAAAGGAGATTGGAAAGTCAAAGAGGAAAAGATGATAATGTATCACCAGACCTTGGATTTGTTAATTCCTTGGTTTGAGAAACTAAACTTTGCTCATCTATTAAGAGAGAACAACAGGTTCGCAGATGCACTAGCAACTCTATCTTCTATGATAGACATCCCTTTCGGAGTCCGAATGCGTCCGATCATCATCGACTAGAAATTTGTGTCGGCTTATGAGTCGATTGGTGCTATAGATGAGGTTCAAGATGAAAACCCCTGGTACTGCAATGTCTGGAACTTCTTGGAGAAGGAAGCATACCCACCAGGGGCAAATGCCAAGGATAAGAGGGCAATCAAAAGCATGGATGCTCAGTTCATCATCTGCGGAGGTAAATTGTATAAGAGAGGTCATCTGGGAATGCATAAGTTGTGCATTGATACCGAAGAATCGAAGAGCCTGATGGAGGCCATCCATGGAGGAGAATGTGGAACGCATATGAACGAGGTAATGTTAGCTCGGAAGATCCTCAGACAGGGTTACTACTGGTCCACCATGGAGGAGGATTGTATTGGCTTTGTTCAGCGATGCCACAAATGTCAGATCCATGCGAACTGCATGAACATCCCGCCGTCGAAGCTGTACAATATGACTTCGCCATGGCCATTTTCAGTTTGGGGAATCGATGTGATCGAGGCTGTCACTCCGAAGGGGTCTAATGGGCATGAGTTCATTCTGGTCGCGATAGATTATTTCACAAAGTGGGTTGAGGCCCAATCCTATGCGGTGTTGAAGGCTTCACATGTTGCAAAATTCATCAGAAACAACATCATCTGTCGCTATGGGGTCCCGAACGAGATTATTTCAGATAACGGTTCCCACTTCAAGAAAGAAGTGATTGATTTGTTGGAAAAATACAATGTGGCTTTTCATAAGTCATCCACCTATCGGCCACAGACCAATGGAGCGGTCGAGGCCGCCAACAAGAATATCAAACACATACTGCAGAAGATGGTGGAAACCTACCGGGACTGGCTAGATAAGTTGCCATTTGCTCTGTAGGGCTACCGGACTTCAATTAGAACGTCTACTGGGGTGACTCCGTATTCATTAGTTTATGGGATGGAGGTCGTTCTACTTATCGAGATTGAAGTTCCATCTTTGAGAGTGCTAGCCGAGTGTCAGATAGCCAAAGCAGATTAGCAACAGAGCAGATTTGAAGAACTCATGCTCTTTGACAAGCACAGACTAAAAGCACTGTACCATGTTCAAGGTTATCAGCGCAGAATTGCCAGGGCTTTCAACAAGAAAGTTAAGTCCCGGAATTTGAAAGAAGGAGATTTGGTGCTCAAAGACAACCGAGCTCCCATCCACGACCCTAGGGGCAAGTTCAGACCTAATTGGACTAGTCCCTACATCATTAAATCCATTTGGTCGGGTGGAGCTATCGTTCTGATGGACCTAGATGGCCTAGAGTTCTCACAGCCGATCAACATGGACAAGTTGAAGAAATATTAACCTTGAGTGGCTCGCTAGGCCGAAAACCCGAAAGGGCGACCTAGGCAAAAGTTAGAGTACAAAAAATTTGAAATGATAAAAATTGAGCTCGCAAGGTTGAAAACCTGCAAAGGGCGGCCTTGGCAAAAGTTAGAGCTAAAAGGAGAGTGAAAATACTCGAGTGAACCCGAGCCTGAACTACGTAAGGCTTGATTCTCATCTTTGGGATACGTAGGCAACTTCATCCTGAAGTTCAACCATAAACTTTTCCCCGATCAACTTTGTCCATTTGATCATCTCGGTCATCTTTGTCTATTCAGCATTCAAGAGCTTCAGTTGTTATCTCCGGTACAGTGCTATTCAGACTAGGGGCAACTTTCCAGTTGCTGGGGATCCGGGATTGTACATCTTAGTGATAGATCTCAGGCGTGTCCAGTTCTGATCCATATCAAAAATGATTTTGAAAAGTTTTAATAAAAGTTGATTTTGTTTAAATTAATCTTTTTACAACTTAGACCATTTTTGGACCAAAGCGGAAAATTTTCAGTACCCGCAACCTTCAACTTTATTAATTTCAATACAGAGTCCTCCTGCTCTTGCATACAAATTGAAGTTGCTTTTGGTTACATTCATAAAGAAAACTTGAAAGTACTAATAAAGTAATAAATCCGGGGCATAGCTAAGTCAGGTGTTCCTGCGCCCCCTCCCAGAGCTGGTCGAAGCTTCTGATGCCAAGCTGGGCCCAATCTGTACTTCTTCATTGAGCCAATCTATGCACTCATCAGACAAAGTGCAACTGAAAGTGGGAGCGGGGGCCAGGAGTTCTCTCGTCCTCCACGCCGTGGCATACCGAGCAAGCTGTGTGCCTCGGACAGCGCCAAGCAATGCGGTCTGCGAACAAACTGCACATCCAGTCAAACCACCATCCCTCATCCGGGGCATCAACTAGATGCTGTCGGAAAAAGTAGCCGCGAGCTGAGTATGCTGGGCAAGAGTCCACAACCTGTAGCTTATCCATCAACCACACCTAGGGAGGGACGGAAAATGAGAGATTAAAGAATAGAGAGATGTACGATGAGAGAAAAGTGAGAAAGGGGCTTTGTGAGAAAAACTGAGCTTGAGGGCCGAGTGATGTGAGCAATATATATGTGAGATAGCGTGGAAAACATTACCTGAAGCAGTAGTGGACTCCCCGCAAATCTGGTCGTCTCCCGGCAATGCAAAGCATCCAAGCCCATCAATGTTTCGGCCAATGTCATGGCAATGCAGCTCTTGCCCTCTTTTAAGCTTTGGGTAACCTCGATCAACCGGACACTAGATCCTCCGGAGCCTGAGGCAAGCAAAAAGTGTGATAGCATGCACAAGCAAAGGGCATGACGCCAAAAACCTTGCCAATGATGGTCGTCGCGGTCACCGGCATAAAAAAAGCGATGAGTCAAGCCGAGGATATCCAATTCTCCATTACAGATCAAAGACCGAGCGTCATGCATAGTGAGCTCACACATCCGTCCTAAAGCTTGGGCGTAGCCGAAGCGAAACTGGGGCAAGATCTCTTCGCTGCGCTCGGATTCCATCAAAGCTTGGAAATCTTCGAAGGTAGGACACATCTCTTGCCTGCCGAAGCTAAAGACGTGTGTTACCGGATTCCAAAACCTTGCTGCAGCATGGAGAAATGGAAGATGCAGCGGAGTGCGACTCAACGTGAATAGTGCATTCAAGCCGAAGCCCTGGAAGTTCAACTTTTCCGAGCCGTCTAAAGTAGCAATCCAAGCTGCGAGATTTTCGATGAGGAATGCCTCCATTCTATTGCAAAACTGAGATGAAATGAAAGAACCACGAAGCTGGAACCTTTATAGAGGATAAGGCACTGTTTGGGGACACGTGTCAAAAAACTGGTGGTCGCCAAACCAGGTGGTCGGCCGACCACCCCTTTGGTCTCCAAGGCAGAAAGCTGGTCGGCCATCCTCCTTGGGTGGTCGGCCATGGAGAAAAGCAGGGCTTTGGTCTTTTCCTAGCTTCTAGAAGAGAGTTCCTAGCCTTTCCATGCGTTGGGAGTGTCGAAGGCCCGCGTTTCCCTCTGTTTCGGATGCATTCCATCGTCCGTTTTCTCCGAAATGCATTTGCTTATCGAGTTGTTGTTAAGTCTTGTTTATCGAGTTGTTGTTTTGCTTATCGAGTTGTTGTTTTGCTTACTGAGTTGTTTTGTTTATCGAGTCATTAAGTTTTACTGGATTGTCAAGTTTTGTTCGTCAAATTGTCGTTTGTTGTTCATCGACATTTCCGGGATTTGCTTATCGAGTTGTAAACTTGCTAAGGTTTTGTTGTTTCTTAGTAAGTTAGGTTGTTTAGTTTGTTGCGTTGGTTCACTACCTGACTTGGTAATTTTCAATGCTCAATTCTCGTTCAATCTCATTTTTGTGCAAAATGATGCGATGCGATGCTAAGAACATAAAATACAACACTTTTTTCAAAAAGCTATTTCATTCCATCTTGCTTCCTTTGTTACAACATTTTACAACAAGGGTACAAGTTTTTACAGAAAATAAAACTGCCTAATAATGTACAATGTGCTACAACTACCAGTAAAAAAGGCAAATAAAGCAGGAACATCTGCATCAGTGCTCTCAAGTGCAAGAATAAGAGGCCCTCTTCGTCCTCTTCGACTGAGAAGTCCCTACACCATCTCCACCAGCACCACCATCTGAATCAGAGCTGCTGTCCTCAGAACCCTCCTCGGCATCACCTCCGCCCTCAGAACCGGACTTAGAGTCATCCTCTCTGCCTGCAGATGTCTCTGACTGAGGATGCGCAGACTCCTCCTCCTCGTTGGACTCCTCGTCATCTATGACAAGTGCTCTGCGCCTGCCTTGTCTGCGAGATGAGTCCCCTCTCCCAGCCCCTCGAGAAGGCCTAGATGGCCTGGCCTGTGGCCCAGTCTGTAGTGGTGACATCTGAAAAGGACAATTTGAGTACATTAGCCAACATGTATATCAGATGCAGAGACAAGAATGCTACATAGAGTGGGTGTATGTAGATACAATGTATGAATGTGGTGTGTGTCAGATGTGCTCTACGCATACAGTCAAGCAATGCAGTGAAATGGGCAAATACAGCATGTCATCAGAAGTATGATAAATGCAAGGAAATTGAAAAGCACCGAGATGCCGGCAATGAATAGATGTGTCTCCCTCCGTAGAACCATGCCCTCGAGCGAGGCCATCACTCCGAGTATCCTATCCATATACTCCATAGGGGGCTGCAGATGCAAGTGCAAGTTATCAGTGAATGAATAAATGTCCAAATATCTGAGTGATAAATCAAAACTGTAAAGCATACCGGTGGCGAGTCAGGGTCTCTGACGTATTGGTGACCAGGCACTGAGGGCTCCAATGGAATCGGGTAAGGTGACTCGTATCACCATCCAGTCAACTCGGTCAGAAGATCTGGCCACCCGACGTGAGGGCAAGTCTAAGGAATCAGAGGAACCAGTCCAGCCCCACCTCTCGATGTGCCGGCCCTACTGGTCGAAAGAGCATCTGTAGCCCGGACTCGACTCGATGATGGCATGTCAGCAGATCTCCTCCTGGGAGTGTGGACACCTGTCAATGGGGGCATCAAGTATGCATAACGGTAGGTCGCGTACTCCCCCTCCTCCAAATGTAGAACTGCATTAGTGCCCAGCATAGCCAAATCAACCCCCTGGGGAGTGAGTCCCTTAGTAGACCGCATGTCATCCGGAGGCGCTGCGGGGATACTTTGTTTGGGGTAGCCCATCGTCTGGCGCATAAAGCGGTCCCCCAGAAACCAGGCCCTGCCAACCGGCCCCTCAAATAGGATCCTGTACCGAGAAGTGCCCCATGCCCCAGCAAACTAAAATCGGGTATCTCCACCCAAGGACGCCCAAGGCTGCCAGGTGATCTACGGATAATCAAATGCATAAGCCGATTACAAATCGTAAATGTACAAGATGAATCAAAGGTGAAAACATGAAAAACTGAGAGTTCTGAATTACCTCGGCCGTCCGCACTGTATCAAAAAACTGCCGCAGGTAGGGCAAAGTCTCCCGAGCTCTCGGCCGGTACTGGCCCTCAAATACAAGCGAGGAAGGGATCACAAGAGGTGCCTCCACCTCGAGCTCTGGGGCTAGCGTCAGAAAGTACGCGAAAACCCATAGCTGTGGAAAACAAGGCAATTGCCATCAGAATACAGAATGCTGAGTGCAAAATGTGATACAGAATGCTGAGAGCGGAGTGTAAAGTACAGAACGAAAAAGCGTGCCGTATGTGCAGTGTACAGATAATGAAAAGCAGAAATGTAAATCAAGAGGGCAGAAAGTACCTCCCAGGCTCTCCAATAGCCGCCAACTATGTTCCTAGGCCCACGGGAGGTCGTACTCATGTAACAATAAAGGGTAGCAAGGCCGGTGCCACCCCAGTCGTACTGACTGACCTGTGATAGGTCTACTAGAGCACTGAGCAAATATAGCCCAACTGTGTTCCCCCTGTCGGAGAACAAAGTAGTCCCAAGAAGGAACATCAAAAACCCTCGAGCATACTGCTCTGTCTCCTCGAGAGTCCCGGGCGTAGTCCCCCTGTAATGTGCAAAAAACCAAGTATACCTGACTCTGCCCGAAGATCTGTCAATCGGTGGGCGAACTCCCAACAGATAGATCCAGGCAGCCTTCCACTCGCCCATATCTGCGTCATAAAGGACCGGTCGGTCGGCCACGTCAAGACCAGTCAACAGGGCAAAGTCAAACGGGGTCATCGTCATATCCCCGGCAGTCGAAAAGTGGAAAGAGTTGGTGGTGTCCCACCATCTCTCCACGAGTGCCCCCTTCAGCGTCCTGCTCGCAAGGTAGCGAGATATCCCCGCGCAGAAGGGTCCGAACCCTGCCTCATCAACTAGATCAAGAACGGTCTCTGGGAGCTCTGCGTACCACTCCCTAGCAATGATCGAGCCATAGCCTCGGGTAACACGGGAAGATACCTGCATTCAGAATGAACATATGTATTCAGTTTCAAAATGAAAGTATGAACTGTGTGCAAATCAAAGCAGATACAATGTTGTGGACTGTGTGTTCAGTATGAGCTGAGTGCAAATGCAATGAATGAGTTGTGTATTCATCAGTAAAGCATTGAGCCGTGTGTTCAGAATTGAAGTGTGTGAGCTGCGTGTTCAACATAAAGCATATGAGCTGCGTGTTCAAAGTTGAAGTGAAGAGTTTGGGCTGCATGTTCAGATTTCAAAACTGTGGGCTGTGTGTTCACCTCAAAAGTTTGGGCTACGTGTTCAACTTTTAAAAAACAGTGGGCTGTGTGTTCACCTCAAGGGTTTGAGCTGCATGTTCAACTTTCAAAAAACAGTGGGCTATGTGTTCACCGTCAAGAGTTTGGGCTGCGTGTTCGACTTTCAAAAATAGTGGGCTGTGAGTTCACCTCAAGAGTTTGAGCTGCGTGTTCAGATTTCAAAAAATGTGGGCTGTGTGTTCACCATCAAAAGTTTGGGCTGCGTGTTCAACTTTCAAAAGTGGGCTGTGTGTTCACCGTCAAGAGTTTGGACTGCGTGTTCAACTTTCAAAAACTGTGGGCTACGTGTTCACGATAAAAAAGTATGAGCTACGTGTTCAGAAATTCGAGTGATTGAGCTGTGTGTTCAAAATACAAACAGAATGCTATGTTATAGACTAAGTGTTCAGAACAAGCTGTTCAACGGAAGTCTGTGTTGTGAGATATGTGCTAAAATAAGCAGAAGTATGGTGTGCAAATGTGTTCAAAACGAGCGGATAAGCATACATAGCAAAAGCATGAAATGTGCAGGAAATGCAGAATACATTGCAGAAAATGTAAAAATAAAGTACGTACCTCTCGTGCCTGGTGAGAGAGGTGGGACTCTGGCTCCCGTAACAGCAGGTCTGCGGGGCGCCCGGCGATCAAAGTCGGTGAAATGGTAGAAAACACTCAGGGGAAGGATGTGCTCCGGAGGGTCGTACCTCTCGGGATAAAAGGGACGGATCCTCGGAGGCAAGGACATGATGTCCGGTCCACCCTCGGCACCTGGAGGACCTCCGCCATGAGGAAGATGACCCGCCATTTTGAGAAATCTGCAAAAAGGAGCAAAAATGAGCAAAATGAGCCAAAATTGGAAAAAGTCAGCAAAAGTCAACTCCCGAGAAAATGTTCCAAATGTCGAGACAAACTTACCTCAAGTGGTGAAAATGGAGAAAGAAGCTCCAAAATCAAATTTTAATCGGTCCAAAGTGAAGAAAACTGAAAGATTTCGTGAAACAACTTTGCGTGGGGCGTTGGAAAACGCGTATAAAGAGCAGATCTGAGAGAGAAAAATGGTCTAGGAAGGGAGGAGAGCTGATTTCGGATCTGAAGGTGTGAGCAAAAGTGCTTTGGCCAAGTGTATTTAAAGAAACAAGTGCAAAAGGATAAAACTGCCCCTGTTTTTGGCAAGGTGGTCGGCCGACCACCTTTTCTGGTAGGCCGACCACCCCCTGGCACCAAACCTGGTCGGTGGCTCTCTAGGGTGGTCGGTGGCCCTCCTGTGTGGTCTCCAATGCCTCTTTGTTCTCCCTACAAATTTTGGTGGTGATCGGAGTCCCCGGCTCTCGAGAAAGTACAAGGAAAGTGCACTTTTTGGCGCGAAATCCTTTCGCGGGAACTTCAAATCCAACCTTCGACATATGGCTCGTCATTACTTGCCAAGAGAAAGGTGTATCCTTTTTGAGTACGTTGTGCCCCATCCGAGAGGTAAACCGGAGGTCACATTTGAGTTGCCCTCATCGAGGCTTACATTTCTTTGCTCGATGTTTTGTTTCAAATACGCTTTTGAAGTTGCATTCATCCTGCATTGTTATGCACGTCACTGGCATCATTATGCGCATCACTTGCATTGCCACGCACGTTTCATTGGTATTGTCATGCCCTTCATGCTTAACTTGCGTCGCCGCGTGCGTTTCTCTCGCATTGCGATGCACTTTTTGTCGCTGACACCATGTTTGTCTGTGTTCGATATAGCGTTGAACATATGTTGCTAACTATGTTGTGCTTGTTAAGTTTCTTTCTTTTGCAGGCACGATATTGTATGTACGGTTCACTTGAAGCTAGTGCGACCAGACGAACCGCACAGATATTGTATCTTCTCCGTGTGAGACGTAGCGAGAATGGTGATTATCTTACACTCTTATTGCATGAAATGTAGTTTTGCTTTGCATTCTTGCTTAAAACTGTTGCATTTATTGTGAATATTTGCTTCATTACAACTTGCTACTTTGCATAATCGTGAGTTACGTTCGGCTTTGTGCATATCGTTTTGCATTTTGCCCCCTGCCTGCAGGCGCGCCTGCGGCCTATCTCTTGTTTATCTTGCCTGTTTGTCTAAGTCTTCGGCCCTGTCAAAAATGGGTCGTCTTTGGGCTTTGACATTCACTCCTGTCACGTATGACTTTCGAGTTCTGTCAAAGAGGGGCAACTGTAGATATCCCATTTTTGACCGACCTTAAGACTCAAATGCCATCGATTGAGCGCTCGGTGATTGCGCATGTTGTGCTCGTTCTGAGGTTACGGAGTCCCGACTGAGAACCTTGCCTCCGGACTTCGGGACTCTTTTGTACTTTGCCTCGGTTTGCGAATCAGGTTCTATTTTCTCTTCCTTAAGGGAGGGAGAGGTCTCGTAGATCATCTCTCAGTGGCCGTAGGCTACTTTTCGTGGTCGTAGACCACTGTTCCCATTTGGAGACCAGTTTTCGATTTTCGGAGCCGTCGGCCGTGCGCCTCGGTTCGGGACCGTTTAACTTTCTCCTTTTGCTCCAGTTTTTGGCACACAACTTGTTTCCTCTCTCTAGAGGGACACTGTGGCCCAGGAGACCACCTTCGTGGTCACGCGCCACTTTCGATGCTTAACAGTCAGTTTTCGGGGCACCCGGCTGCGCATTTTGGCTCCCGAACCCTCGTTTTGCATCCGTCTTGGTTCATTTTTGGTGTGAACCCTATTTTCATTATTTGGAAGGTGGTACAAGGGTGGGAGACCACCTTTTCTCTTGGAGACCACCTCTTCTCCCGCCGGCCGATTTTCTTGTCAGGAAGCTGGTCTCCTTGGTTTTTGAGCCACTTTTGCAGGTCTCCCACTACACCACTTGATTGCTTTCAGCTTGGAGACCACCCTAGGAGCAGGCCGACCACCTGAACCTTTTGACCCTGGGCGGCCGACCAGGGGGAGTGGCCGGCTGACCACCTGAACTGGACGGCCAGCTTTCTGCTTTTTTGTCTCACTGAGTGTTAGCCAGCTGTGCCAGCTGGAAGCCTCAGAATTGATCCTCCATACACGTGTATGGAGGATCTTTAAGCTTGGTTTTAAGCTTCTTGAGGAAGCTTTACCCCCTCTCCTCTATAAAGGAAGAGGTCCTCTTCCATTGCAAGGGTTAAGAAATTGGTTCTAAGGCATACAACATACATCTCTCTATATCTCTCTAATCCAAGCTCAAAAGTCCATTGTTCTTGCACATTTACACTACACCTCTTAGCCTAACACCTCCAACACCAACCTAAGCTTCTTGGAAGGTCTTGAGAGGTCCTAAGGTCTGAGTTTTTTTGGCCTCAAAGTTGCTGGAGTTGCTGAACTTCAAGGGTAACACTTCTTTCCCTCTTTTTGGCATCTTTTTGTTCCATCTTTTAGCCTAGTTTTCAAGCATATTTGAGCTTCACCATAAACTGAAAAAAGTCTTATTTTGCGCTCCTCTTGAAGTTTGTTTAAGACCTCTTTTCTGTTGGGGGTCATCTACCCCCTTTGCATGCTTCATTTCTCTTTGTTTTGAGCCATGCATTAGGGCTTTTGTGTTGAGCTTTGTTGGCCCTTTTGACCACTGAAATCCAGTGGATTTTCAGTGGTTATTATGTGTTTTTGAGCATCAAAATCAGAGAGGGGTGATCCTCTCACCCCTTGTCTTGTTTACTAGCTTTCTTGACCTTACAAAGGAGCCCCTATTTGCATGTTTTCAAGCCATGTTTCAAGCTATTATTTGTGAGTTTTCTGACCTGCATGACCTCTTTCTAGGGGTGGTTTTGCCATGTTAAGTGTCCATCTTGCATGTGTAGAGTAACCCTCTTCATGGCCTTTCAAAGAAGCCTTCACTTGCATGCTTCCCAGCCCCCTTTTAGGCCCTTTTTGATGAGTTTTAGGGCCGTCATAACCTCTGTCCAGAGGTGGTTTTTCCATTTTTGATGTCTATCTTGCACGTGCAGAGTAATCCCTTGCATAGTCTTTCAAAGGAGCACCTCATTCTAGCATGTGTTGACTGAGTTCCAGTGGTTTTTTGGTCATATTTTGGCATGCCATGTTTCTATTTTTGACTGGTTTGGTAGTCCTTCACATGCTTCATATAGTTGTAGTGTAAGTCATGGTTCACTAGCTTGTTTTGTATGATGTTTTGGCCGCCTTTCCTAGCATATTTTGGCCTTGCCTTAAACTGATTTCGTGCATGTTTTGGACTGCCTTAGCTCTGTTTTTGGGTCTCATGGTCGAATGATGCTTGTTTTGCATGCTTGTAGTACAATATCCATGCTTAACTTTGAGTTTTGAGGTCCATCATATGCATATACTGAGGTGTTTTCATGTTTTGGGGCCATTGCACATCATATTTCAGAGCTTACATGTATGCCATATTCCCATGATTTTCACTCTTTAAATGCGTTTGAGAGTTATGCTTGAATGCCTCATTTACCGGCCATTGCATGAGCTTCATTTGAATGCATTCCGAGCCACCATCCCAACACATTTAGCCACTGATTTTGGTCTGCATAGGGACTGTTTAGGGTTGGTTTCATCATTTGAGCATTGTTTTGCATACCTATAGTGTAATCCATTCCACTAGTTTCGGTATTCGGGTCATCTAGCATGCATCGGGTGAGGTGTTTGCATGTTTCGGGACCATCTTGTATGCTATTTCAGAGTTGAAATTTGTGTCATTGTATGCCATGTGTCATCCCTTGCCATGCTTTGGTAGAGTGGCATTCGATGCCTTAGGTTCGATCCCTTGCATTGGGCATGTTTGCATGAGTGTTCCTACATTTCATTCCATCATGTTTGGCCACTGATTTGGGTATGGCTGAGGCTCACCCGTCTTGGTTTAAGTCCATCTTGCATTGTGTATGCCATTCTAGTCATAGCATTGCGCATGCCATGTAGTTCGTTGCATCGAGTATGCCATTTGATATTCGCATTGTGTATGCTAATCATATGTTGTCATATTGTTGAATAAGGTGTCTTGCATCGAGTACGCCATGTAGTTCGTAGCATTGTGTATGCTAGTAGCATGTTTGCATGTCATTCTCTGCATGTTTGCATCATTTAGGTTGCATTGCATTTAGGGTTGCATGTTAATCGCATTGTGTATGCCACCTCATTGCATTGTGTTTGGAATAGGGTTTAGTCCAAACACGGGAAACGAGGGATGTTTCGTACTCCAAGTGATGAAACGTGCCTCGATTCTCGGTCGCCGACACTCCGGATTAACCATGATGGAGTTTAGGCCTTGTTGTGTCTATGTGTGCATCCATTTCATATTGAGTCGTGCAGTTTGACTCCCCGGCCATCATGCATTGGGATGCGTGATTGGTGGCACAAGGATCAAGGACTACACTTCCTAGAGCTTATGCAATGACGGGGAGAGTGGTCATGCATATATATGTTAAAAATACTTTGCCATGCCCCTTTCTTGCTCTCTGTTGCAGCAAACCGAAAACCAGCAGCAAAAGCTGGTCAAGCAGCCTTCTGGAGCTTTGTACAGTATTCCGGGATCAGTCGCAAACAGAGGCAAATCGGGGCATCGCGAGGAATTTCCCGACAAGGCGACTCGAGCATGCATGCATCTTTTATCATTCGGAACAGAGCTGAGGCGGTCCATAGATCTGCATACTAGTTTATTTCATTTCTTAGTTAATTTGTTAATTAATTAAGGTTTTGTAATATTTAATTAGCTAGAGTAGTTAATTATTTATTCGGCTGTGTATTATTTATTCGGACCCTCCGAAGAGGGCAATGTTGTAATAAGTGTGCGTGTGTGTGATGCATGTCTTCCAACCCCACGTCTTTCTCCCTTTTATTTACCAGCTTATGATGGTTAGTTTTAGGGCACGTTTCAATTAGCATACTTATGCTCGCATGTTTGCATCCATTCATCTGTCTTGCATGCACCGGACTCGACGCATCATACTAACTGCATTGTATTTCAATTCTAAGTTGAATACATGTTATCTGTTGCATTTCATATGCCATGTTTAGAATAGCCGAGCCTATCTTAGTTGCATTTTGCATGTGTTGCATTAGCCATCTTAACATGAACTAGGATCATGCATTGATTACTAACTAGTTTCTGTTTTGGCTTGGAATACTCGGTGAGTGTTTATGCTTTAGCATCCTTACATGTGTGTGAGTGACTGCCATGATAGCATGCTTACCATGAGGCTATGTGCTTATGTGATATAACTGTCTGAATGTCTGTGGGTGAAGGTTGGGTTGTTTGAATTGGAATAATTCATCGAAACCCGTGTTTTAGCCTACTTGCGAGTAGCAAAATTCAATCCATTTTCAAATCAAACGGATATGCGATGCTTTGTTTCAACTTAGGCAATCCAGTCTATACTTGTATGCTGTGCGCATCACATAGTAATTCTAGGCTAATAACCGGAATAAGAGCACATAATGTTTTCAAAACTCGATATCATGGTTAGTAGAGGCCGATCTTTGATCGGGCAAGCGGGGGTGCTCACGAAGTGACCTTCCCCAATCGTACCCAAGTTCCCGAGCCGAGGCAACTTTGGTGATGACAGACACGTGGCCTTAGGCATGAGTCAGGGTTTCCTAAATTTTCCAAAAATAAAATATTTAGGTGGCGACTCTGTATCTGGCAAAGCAGTCCATGTTTGGCACTTCTTTCTAAAAATCTATTTTTCAAAACGATTTGCCGGATTTGGACTCTTTGATGATTCATCGGTCTTGCATTACACTCTGCGAGATTAGATACAGGACCGCGACATTGAGTCCGAACTGTAGTGAGCCCAATGAACAAAACGGGAGTCCCTCCCGGGACGTTCGGGGACGTCTACAATTTCACATTTTTTTCATTTTTTTATTTTTTTTTGGGTTGTAAATCTAAGACAGTAATTTAAAGTGAAGGGACTCAAATCACAATGAGATGTAGGATTCTAGCCTAGTTTCAGATTATTTGGTCGGTTCGACTTTAATATAGGGGTGGACAAACAACAAGTTGGCCTGGTTCAAATCGAGTTTGTACTATATAGTAAGAACAGCCCAATCTGACCCAATATCCGGTCTAATTTAGTTATTCCAAGTCCGACTTTAAAAGAAATTATAAATTCCAAACCTACCCACTTAACTTCCTATATATAAACTATTATTATTATTTTTTCTTTAATGACTATTAAATTATTTGGACCCTTTAAATAATTATTTTATTTGAATTTGAAACATCAACTAAATTCAATTGTAAAATAAATATAGTCTTTCAACAAAATTTATTTTAACCCATAAAAAAAGTATATACATATATATAGTTTTCTTCTCTTTTATTATTTTCCTAGTTTATTTTGTAACTAAATAATATAAAATTAAAAATAATATTATAAATATGCAAGGCACGATTGGGTGGATTGGGTTGGACTAAATATTTTTATTCCAACCTCAATTCAAAAATTAAAATGGAATTAGTGTAGCTTAGTTCAATGAGCCAAATATTACTTTCAAGCGCTTAAAATATGAAATAAGCACTACAAAAAAAATTGTTTTTTGTGGCGGCAAAACGCCGTCTCAAATACTCCAAACGCCATCGCAAAAGGTTTTTGCGACGGTAAAGTGACTTTTTGCGACGGCAAGTGAAGGTCGCAACAAAGGGTGTTGCAAAAGGGTTTTAGCGACGGTATAAGGCCGTCGCCTTTTTTTTTGCGACGGGAAAATGCCTTTTTTATGACGAAAAATTTCTGTCGCAAATAATTGATGAAAATCTGAGTTTTTTTGTGACGGCACTATTTGCCGTCACTAAAGGGGTTTTTTGCGATGGTAGAACACACCGTCGCTAAAAGTGTATTTGCGACAGCAAGCAGAGCCGTCGCTAAAGGACTATTGGCGACGGTAATAAAACCGTCGCTAAAGGTATTACATTTCAACCAATTTCCTATCTTTTGCGACAGTAAAGGTGCCGTCGCAAAAACCCCTGTTTCAATTTTTTTTTGAGACGGTGTGTGCCGTCGCAAAAAACCCTGGTTCAAATGTAATAAAATTATGAAAATGACCCGTATTAAATAAAAAATAACTTTAAAAAAAACCAATAATTACAAAATAATATAAAAAGTCCAGTATATAAATAAAAATTCATCCATAATTAAAAATATGAAAATTCATCTTCTATTTTTTTTCTTTTAGTTGTCATATATTGTACAAGAAAGACTAACTAATTAACAAACTTCATGCAGATACCTTTGCCACAAAACCCAAAAAAAAAAAAAAAATTACAAATTAACAATGGACGCATAAGACTTTGCAAACAACTGCAATTAGAAAGAGGTTCAACCCTTTCAATCAATTACCCCATCTGGGAAATCTTCTATGCACTCAATGTAGGAGATAGAAAACCTGCTCCAAAGTCTCCCCCAAGAATGACAAGTAGCTGCTGTCCATGCTCAGCACAGTAACCCACAAGCTCAACTACATTAGCGTGTTTAAGCTTGGAGACACTAAACACTAGCTCAAGGAAATCTTCATTGCTCTGCTTTCCTGCAAGCTGTAGTATCAAGTTTCTTGACTGCTAGTAGCTAAGAAAAGCATAATTAAGTCAGAAAAGATTCTGTGTCAACAAAGGAAATAGTATCATCAAACTTCTATTCAAAACAAATCATTCACATTTCCTGCATTCCAGACCAGAAACCCTCTCAATGAAAGCATTCAACCAACATTAGAAATAAATGAAAATTATCTACCAAAGACGCAAACAAAACTAAATTTGTCTAGTAAATGAAGAAGCATGTTTGATAACCATGATAAATTAATCATGTTTGATTTCAAATCTAAATGATAAATTAGTAAATAATAAAAGTAAACTTAAAAATCAAACAGTGTCTCTTTTGTTTTGTGATTCATCCGTTTTTTTGGCCACAAATTGAACATTTGCATAGTTGGGATTTGGGAACCAAGGGGAGCACAACCCTAAATTATTATGTGCAAAACCCTTTCTTTTTTTAATAAAGTTATCAAGATATGTATCGGTATGAACGATACGGTCAATATTAAACAGTATCGACAACTAATATCAATTAATAATGGCATCAGAAGTCCAAAATCCCAAACCATAACAGCTGACACTTAAAACTCTGGCAAAACCTCTTCATATTTGGTTTTTCATTTTTCAGGAGAAAGAGGGCTAAAAATATCTTTCAAATTAAACAGAGAAAATAGATTGCCCCATTCCTTGGTTAATCTATATCAACAGTCAGCACCAAAGGACAAAATAAAACAACAGATCATAAAAATATAAAATTCAAAAACAAAATTAATTCAAAAAATAAAAGACTGAAAAGTAGCGGAAGCACTGAAGATCATGGAGTTATTAACTAAACCCATGTCATTTTCGAACAAATTACCCTAAACCCTAAACTTATTTCTCAAACCCAGGATGTGAAATACATTCAAAACAACTTGGGATTAGGTAAA
This sequence comes from Camellia granthamiana, assembly GCA_036172215.1. Classification (NCBI taxonomy): domain Eukaryota; kingdom Viridiplantae; phylum Streptophyta; class Magnoliopsida; order Ericales; family Theaceae; genus Camellia; species Camellia granthamiana. Next base: position 88,052,484 of record CM069911.1, on the reverse strand, counting down.
TCTGTTTCAAAATAACACGAGTTTAGTGATCAAACTCGTAGATCATACATAAATTTCTAAATCTACACATACATAACAAAGATCGGAAAATACAAATCAAAGCAAAACCATCATCAATATCTAAAATTAAAAGTAAATAAAAGAATATAAAAATACTAGATTTGGAGGTTTAAGATTTACTAATAATTGAAGTAAGGAAAACAATATCAAAAAATTTAGACACAGTAGGCCACTAATTTTTGGGTTTTATCGTAAGCACATAAACATACATAATCTCAATAAGAGGTATGATAGTACCTCTGCCAACATGTGGTCAGCTTCATCAAAAACAAGAATCTTCAAATAGTTCGTGCTCAATTTCTTTGTTGTCGCCCATTTATTGATTGTACCAGGAGTGCCAATCACTACTTGTGCTGTCACTGGTGCTTGTTTTGAAATTGGAACATAATTGCTGCTATCCATTGGTATATCACATTCAGAAGTAATTCCTGTATAATTCCCCATCTTCTTAAGAACTTCCATGTTCTGCATCATTGTCATCCACTACTATTAGTTAAATCCTAAACTCACAAACACTTTAGAGAAAAGTCCCAACAAAATGTGTACACATGATCCACTTGCTACCATTGATTAAATATTAAACTACATGTTAAAGAACATTGATCTTTAAACCCACCAGAGAACCATATATCGTTAATTCATCCTTAGTTTCACAAACATTGCAGAACAGAACATAACAAATACATAACTACATAGACCAGCAAACAAATAAATAAATAAAATCACCACAGCGAACCCAACCAACAAAACTTAAACACCCACAAACAACCTAAAGAAACCACACACGACCATACTTTCCCCGTTTGGCAATTGGCTATTTTAGTTGATTTTATATTTCGCTTTTTGGTTACAAACCCATTTGCCAAATGAAGCCTAAAATCCAAAAAATTGAGCTTATATTTCATTAACATTTTCCTCAAATTTTCCCATTCCCTATCCAAATAATCCATGATCCCTTTCCCTATCCAAAGGTTGAGGGGAACCCTGAATTCACAAAGACACTTCAAGGATCAAAAGAGAACAAAATATACATAAAGGAATAAGTAAATATGATTAAAACTCTGAAATCCCAACCCAAAGAGTACCATTAATTAAAACCAAATTCACATGCCAAAAAAATATATATATTAAACAGAGTTCAAACATTCAGATACTTGTAAACATCAACAAATAGAAATTATGTACAGATTTGCATATGTTAACGAACCTAGATTGCTAATTCTCGGGTAGGGCAGATACAGAGCGCCTGAGGAGTAGTGAGTTTGGGATCAACACGGCTCAACATGCCAAGCACGAAACAAGTAGTCTTGCCAGAACCATTGTGTGCCTGAGCGATCAAGTGCTTGTAAGGAGAGGTCAGAATCATAGGCAAACTGATCGTCTGGATCTTACTCGGCCTCTCAAACTTCATCTCCACATATAAACCCTTCAACAAATCAACAGACAGATTCAATTCTTCGAACAGGTCTGATTGGCCTCCGAACAGGTCTGCTTGCATACAGGACAATTTCTCTTTTTCCCATTTGAACAGTACTCGAACCATTGTTGAATGCTAGGGTTTTTACAAAGGTAAATAACAGAATTTTCAATCGATTAATGTGAATGAGTGTGTGTATATATATATATATGAAATATGAATGAGTGATGACTGACCAGAGCTCGTGGAAGACGTAACCGCAAATGGAGATGGATTGAAGGTCTTCGACGATGGGTTTGAGATCTTCGTAGCAGATTGAGCATATGGTCTTCGCAAATGTGTTGCCGCATACCATCTCTCTGCCTCTCTCTCTCTCCGCTCTCTGTCGTCTGCCGCCGCTCGATCGATCGATAGAAAGGGAGGGGTAAGAAGAGATTAAAGGGTTTTTTGGTTTTGGGCGGGCGGCGGGGAACAGAGCGGGAATGGAAAAAAAAAGGGGCGGGAATGGAAAAGCCGGGGGGGTAAGAAAAGAAAAAATCAAAAAAAAAAATTTTTTTTGAAACTTTAAACAATAAAACAATGCTGTTTATTTTTATTTTTTTTGTAACAAGGGTTGTCGTCGTCAAAAAATTTTATTTTTTGTTAAAATAATTTTTTTTTAAAAATTATTTTATTTTAGTTACTAAGCTTGAAAATTTATTTGTTTCATTTTTATTTTAATGAAAAAAAAATTATTATTATTTTTTTATTTAGTAGAAATATGGGTAATATTTTAATGAAAAATATTGTAATGGTAGTTGTAGAGGTGAAATGGCGACCATAGTAGTAGTGGTGGTAGTGAAATGGCGTTTGCAGTAGTAGTAAAGGTGGTAGAGAAGATGGGTGGTGAGAGAGAGAGATAAGTGGGAGCTAGATAGAGGAGAGAGAGAGAGAGAGAGAGACAGAGAGACAGACAGACAGACAGACAGAGTGGTGAGCGAAAGAGAGACAAAGTGGTCGCTAAAAGTGTATTTTCTTGTAGTGGATCGATAAATCGAGAGGGAGCTCAGTAAATAGAGAAAATGGAAGGGAAATAGTGAGCAACGCGAACACAGTGAGGAAGAGAGAGAGAAAGACAAATAGACAAACAGGGAGAGAAGAGTGATGAGTGAGAGAGAGAAGAAGATGAAAAATAGGTGAAAAGATATACACAAAGAGAGAGAGATAGAGAGAGAGAGAGAGAAAAAAAAAAGAGCGAAAAGAGTTAAACGAGAGAGAGACAGAAAGAGATGAGCGAGAGAGCGAGAGAGAAAAAAAGAAGAGAGAGAGAAGACAAACAAAGAGAGAAGATAGATGAAAGAGATAGAGACAAGAGAGATGGACGAGAGACACAGAGAAAAAGAGAGAGAGAGACAGACAGACAGACAGAGAAGAGTGATGAGTGAGAGAGAGAAAGAGAAGAGAGACAGAGATACAGAGAGAAAGAGAGAGACGGACAGACGGAGGAGAGTGATGAGTGAGAGAGAGTGAAAGAAAAGAGAGACAAAGACACATAGAGAAAAGGAGAGACAGACAAATAGAGAAGAGTGATGAGTAAGAGAGAGAAAGAGAAGAGAGACAGAGACAGAGAGATATGAAGATGAAAAAATAGGTGAAAAGAAAAATGTTCAAAAGAGTAAGACGACGTCGTTTATAGTGGATCGATAAATTGAGAAGAAGCTCGATAAATAGAGAAGATAGGAGCAAGAGAGTGAGCAAGGCGAACATACTGAGGGAGAAATAAACAAATAGACAAGTAGACACACAGAGAGAGAGAGAAAAGAGTGATGAGTGAGAGAGAGACAGGGAGAGAGAGATAGACAGAAAAAGAGATAGAAAGAGAAAGAGAGAGAGATAGAGGAAGAGATAGAAAAAGAGAGAGAAACAAGAGATGAGCGAGAGATAGACAAAAAGAGAGAGAAATAGAGCGAAAAGAGATGAGCGAGAGAGACACATAGAAAAAGAGAGAGACAGGGAGAGAAGAGAAATGGGCGAGAGAGATAGAGAGACATAGAAAGATAAGACAGAGAGAGAGAGAGAAAAGAAATGAGAGAGATAGAGAGAAGAGAGATGAGCGAGAGAGACAGAGAGACAAAACAGATGAGAGAGATAGAGAGAAGAGAGATAAGCGAGAGACACAGAGAGAAAATGAGAGAGAGAAACAGACAGACAGAGAAAGAAGAGTGATGAGTAAAAGAGATAAAGAGAAGAGAGAGACTTAGAGACATAGAGACAGAAAGATGAAAAAATGAATGAAAAGAGAAATGTTATATCAAAAGAGTAAGACGACATTGTTTTTTTAATTTTTTTTGCGACAGAAAGATACCTTTGAATTTATTCAAACCATTTTGTGACTATATATATATGAAGCTGTCTCAAAACCACAATCACTATGCTAGGTTAGAGTTTTCCAAAAACTTTTTTGAGAAAATTATACTTTCTTGTTTTCCGTGTTATATTGTTTTTACTGAATTTTTTTTAATATTTTAAGTATTTTTTTTAATTTTTAGACACACCTAACATAAATACACCTAAAAATTAAAAAAATTGTAAAAAAAATCTTTTAAAAATTCACTAAATACCAAAAATACAATAATTCAATACATTTTTTTTGTATTTTTATGTATTTATTAATTTTTAAAAATATTTTTTCATAATTTTTTTTTAGATACATCTAAGTAAGGTGCATCTAAAAAAAATATCTAAAATTTTAAAAATATTCACCCAAAAAAAAAAAAAAACACGAAAGTCACTTTTTGCGACGGCAGAAAATGCCGTCTCAAAAAAGCAGAGTATTTGCAACGGCACCATTTGACGTCTCAAAAAAGCAGAGCATTTGCGACGGCACAATTTGCCGTCTCAAAAAATGACAGTATTTGCGACGGCACACGGCAGAAAATGCCGTCTCAAAAAAGCAGAAAACCGTCGCAAATACTGTCATTTTTTGAGACGGCAAATTGTGCCGTCGCAAATGCTCTGCTTTTTTGAGACGTCAAATGGTGCCGTCGCAAATACTCTGCTTTTTTGAGATGGCATTTTCTGCCGTCGCAAAAAGTGACTTTTTGAGACGACAAGTGTATCGTCGCAAATAGTTCCGTCTCATATACCCACTTTTCTTGTAGTGAAGGTTGAATGGGATGGGCAGGCCATCGGAACATGTAGGCGGAAATATCGCTTGGGCTTCGTAAATGCAAGGCTAGCTCACATAGCCCACGCCAATATTGGGCTTAAAAGAGTAATCTCACCACCAATCTCACTTGCCAACCCCTTAATGCAGGGAGCTTCTATTTGCACACACCATTTACCCTCTTTACACACACTTAATGAATTTTTTTTTATTACATTTTAGTCCTAAAATGAAACTATCAAAATACCCCTTTCTTCTTCAAACTACCAAAAGCCTAACCCTAACCCTAACCATCAGTCACCGCCATCCTGCATGGTCGCCGCCTCTCTTTTCCTCTATCACCGCCGTTACCTCTTCCTCCACCACTGCAACTCCCTTTCATCTGCGAACCCATTGCCTTCCCGCTTCTCTTCCCCACCACGTCGGGCATCGTGAAATCGCCTCATTTTCTTACCATTCGGACTACCAATGTCGAAGGAATTGCCTCCGTTCGGAAATCAACCATCGAACCAATGAATTTGGTTCGACTATCACCATCCGAACAAAACACATTGGTTCGACCATCAACATCCGAACCCCCTTTCGTCTGTGAGTCGTCGTCGCCTTCCTTTTCGTGACTGAAAGGAGAGAGAGAGGGGGTCGCGGTACGTCGCCGATGCTGCTTCGCCGACGACAATGTGGTTGCTGCCTAGGGTTAGGGTTTGATCGTTGCTTGCTGGTGTGGAAGAAGGTGTTTGGATTGGAAGTGTGTATGGGGATATAACTGGAACAAAATTGTGTGTGATGAGTAAATTTTTTTTTTTTTTTTTTTTGGTGTGTGAATTAAGAAGGATGTGTAAAAAGAGAAATGTGTGTGTAAATAGAACCTCCCCTTAACGCAGCCCATTATATACTGTGCCCTAACTTAAAAACTATACATATGGTCCCTTCGCCTCTTTGATTCTAGTTTGCCATAGCATCAACAACATTACTTACGTAGTGTTGGAACTAAGGCCTCATTTGGGAACAGGCAAGTTTAGTAACTTTTTAGTTTTTAAGTTAAAATATGAGGTAAAAAAAACTAATATATTTGAAATGATTTTTTGACTTTTTATGAAAAGATGTGTAAAAAGTAGAGAAAAAATGAAATCTTTGACTTTTTGGTATATGTTATAGACTTTTTGATTTTTTTTAGTAACTTTTTTACTTTTAAGCTAAAACAACTACTTGTCAAACGAGACCTAATTACGTAGTTAAAAAATTTATTAATGAGACATATTGAGTCACCTTTATTGACTAGTGGAGAAATAAATTATAACTCATTTAATCGCAATTTTTTATTTATGTTAACAATAACGCATAATATTCTAAAATGTTTGATATTTTTTTAATAAAATTTTAACCAATTCGAATAGCTACAACCCTAAGTTGCTTTGATAGGCCTGACCTTAATATTGTCTTGGGCTTTGTAATTGTAAGACCGGCCCAAGCAAATATTGGGCTTATTATCATCCCAATTGGCAACAAACCCTCAACGGAGCCAATTATATGGTGCCCTAGCTCATTGACTCCTTAGTTCTCCTTTGCCCGTTAATTCACACAAAGTCGACGCCTCTCTATACTATCAGGTTCTCGATCCTCTCTTCAATATGAATTTATCTATTTATCTATTCATTGATTTGGAATTGATCAATATCGATTTTCTGTATTTGTAAACTAGTTTTGAATTATCTCCTCCGCGAAAGATGGCTCTGAGCGAACTCGCTTGCAGCTACGCTGCTCTCATCCTCCACGACGATGGCATCCCCGTCACCGTAATCATCTTCTTTCCTATTCTGTTTTTGTTGTTTTTGAAATCTGTATCATCTTATTATAGATGTGGTGTTTATTGTATGTTTCCGAGTACGTTTCAGGCAGAGAAGATTGCGACACTGGTTAAGGCTGCCAACGTGCCTATAGAATCGTACTGGCCAGGCCTCTTTGCCAAGCTTTTTGAGAAGAGGAACATCGATGACCTCATCATGAACGTTGGATCTGGTGGAGGTGGTGCCGCCGTCGCCTTTTCCGCCCCCGGTGCTGGCGGTGGTTCCGCTGCCGCCCCCGCTGCCGCAGCTGCTGTTGAGGAGAAGAAGGTATATAGATTTGTTATTATTGTTTGAAAAGTTGTGTAAATTGTGAGTGATGAGTGATTTAATGGATGATTTTAATTTGTTTTTGCAGGAAGAACCAAAGGAAGAGAGTGATGAGGATATGGGATTCTCTTTGTTTGATTAGGAGCTACTTTCTGTGTGTTTTGGTATTCCTCTAGATAATTAAGACTATGTGAGCGTTTACAGTTGAAATTTTGGTTTTTCTTTTCCGCAATTATGATAGTTGTCTGAAGAATTTTTATTTCGAAACATCTGATTCTTGTTATGTGGGGTTTGTGGTCTTAGTAGAATTCTTTACAAAACATTCGATCGGGTGATAACTTTTAATTTTTGTTAGTCTTCTCAAAGCCCGCCCTTAAATTTTTAGAATAAAAGCTTTATTTGATATGAAGCACTTAGGGCATCAACAAATGTTACATAAATTTATATCAATTTTAAATTTGACTAAAAATTACTCAACGATACACTCTCTAATCATTGACCCTAACTTGTATCAAATTGCATGTTAGTCAAAAGTTACATAAATCAACCGAGTTTGAATTTGTGGTTCTCAAATTTAATACCCAGGTGAAACTTTTACTCAAATTCCTGCTTAAATATAGTTTTGGTGTGGTTCATATCAAATAAAGCCTTAATACAAATTTTTACTCAAATTCGAGTAAAATTTAGGGTAAGGACTGATACTTAAATGTAAATTTGAATTATACTTCATTAATGGTAGAGTGTAAATTTGAAAGATACAAATTGCTCTTAAAAAGTTTGTGTAGGCATTTGGGAGACTCAAAAATGGCTAAAACTCAATATGAGATTTTTGAGTGGTTTTTATCCAACTTTAAATATAACATATATGTTCAAGTCTGAGGGTTGGTGATGCCTTTACATTCTTTGCTCATGTTTTGCATAGAGTTTTAGCCTTTTATGCTTTTTGGATGGGACATTTTTTTTCTTTTAGTGTTACTAGCATTTTGTGAAACTGGTTTTTCTAGCTTGCTCGTGCTTGTCAGATTTGGCCCTCAATAGTGTACAACCATACATGATGGTTGCATAGGAGTAGGTATCCATTTTGGTATTAACGAATTAAAACGCTTATTCTTATATCCCTGGTTGTAGCTTAGCATAATGTTTATTCTTGTGTTTCTCTTCCTCATTTTTCTTGTCAAGTCTTTTATCACTTCTAAGGTAGACTATATTTTGTAGTTAGATGAAATAACACCAATATGAATAAATAAGCAAAATTTTGAGTAGTAGAATCATAAATCTATTTTACAGATATAGGTACAAACGACTAAACGTAATGGTCTTGAATGGTTGGCACAAGTTTGTTGAAACCCTTTTAATGCGTAGAGACTTGAAAGGATTTGTTGTATTACGTATAGGTTTGCCTAGAGAATTAGATTCATTGAAGTACCTTATAAAAGCTAGGTTTAGTGGAGAAAGTTCTCTCTCATAAAGAAACTTAAAGAGGAATCATTTTCTAAATTTTAGGAAGTTTGTCAAGAAAAGCCCTTGCATGGAATTTGAAATTCCTAATTGCATGTTATCCTCAAAATGCCATGAACCCCCGAGTCTTTCAGTCTAGCTATATATATTTAAAGATCAATTAATTGATCTCTTCTATTGGCCAATGGCGTGAAATAATTAAGGGGTTGTTTGGGATTATCTAAATAAGTGTACTTTTTTATTTTTGATGAAAAAAACCGTGAAATATGGGTTGGGTTTGAAGTGTTGTGGTAGGGAGGTGATGTGACTTAAATAAGATGATGTGAAATAAAATAGTGACTTTTTAGCTTTTTGGCTTTTTTAGATTATGCAAAACTAGGCCTTAATTTGCTCAAGCATTTTTGCTTGTTGAAGAACTATGTTCTTGTTTCATAAAAATGCAGTTTCTTGTAAAATTCTCAAGTTATTAATGAGTGAAATATTGCCTAGGTGCTATTTTGGTGTTTGATTTTCCTTTTGACTTTGTCATATAGAGCTCTAAACGAAAGTGAATTGGGAGACTCATGGAAATTGGTGGGTCATCAACTTGTTTCATATTGCCATGTTGCATGACTTTGTGGATTGGTTGCTTTATTGCATGCTACTGTGTGTCATGTATATTTGTGGTAGATTTATTACTGTGTTAAATTTGATTTTTGGAGAGTTGCTATGCTTTTATTCTATGAATGTCATCCCCAAGTGGAGACAAACATTCTGAGATTGCATGGTTGCTTGTTTTCGAATGATTCCTTTGGAGGCTACCAAGTTGATTTCATATAATGGATTCAACAATTCCCATTGTTTGAAACATGAAATGTTTGAGTTGGGTATGAAATCAAAAGATCCCTTCAATTGATCCTCAAGTGAGAAATCTGGTAAAGGCAAACCTGCCTTGGTAGGCAATGTTGTGAATGCAAAAAGAAATCTGGATGCCTCTTCAACCAACTCTTAGCCAAACAGTTAGTGTTTGGGCCTAAATTTGGGGTCCTGGATCAGCTTGGTTGGCACCATTATAAAGAACCTGCTAGGGTTAGTCTGCAAATGGGTTTGTGCACGATTTTTGCGTGCTCAGCATGGTTCGGCCAAGCCTATTCAACCCTTGAGCAAGTATGTCAATGAGATGGAGCAATTTTGACCAAAGTTGACTGATCTACTTGCCTTGTCAAAAAGCCTAGTGTTCATGGACTAGCTTTGTTCTGGCTAGGCTCAAGCTTGAGGATCCAGCCCGACCCTAAAATATATGAAATGGTCTTGGGCCGATGGGTGTGTTTATGTGTCGGCCTATCAGCTCAATTTTGTGGGCTCTGTGAATCCTGACCCAAAATTCAGCTTGTAGGCCAATTCCAAAGCTACTTTGGATACTAGTCTTTTTTGAGAGAAGCTTTCTCGCGGCTGCCCTGTGAACCTTATGTTTTAACGGACAACCAATGACTATGCCACAGTAGTAAACCTCATTTTTTTAGCCCTTTTCATCCTCTATCTCTCTTTCTACACCCAAACCCACAGCTGTTCTAGTGACCTCAAGCTCAACGCCACGTGCTGCTGCACCATGTGATGATCACAACCTCTCTTCCGCAAAATCAAAGCAGCGATTTTTGCTTCAATGGAATTAGATGTGTTGAGTGTGGACTTGATGACTCCACAAATGTTAATGGTGGATTTCATTTTTCTTCTCCAAACTTTGGGTCTTACGTAACAATCCCTCAACCGAACTGGGGCTTAGGTTGTGTTTAGGTGAACAATAGCTCTGGTCATTCCAGCAGATGAGTAGGAAAGGTTCACTAGCTGCGTCTGTAAGACTGCTTTTGAATCTTGAATCTTGAATTTTTTATTTTATTTATTTTTAGTTTGGATACATTAAGGGAGCTGTGGCCTAGGGAGAGGGAATCTTGGCTGTTGTAAGGCATGCACCTTTGATCTCTGAGGCTTAATATATTATGTCCAGTTATGATATTTGTGGTCTTTGATTATGACTAATTGTGATGTAAGTAATGATTTATTATGATTATTATTTTGGTTATAATTTAAAAAGTTTTTAGTTATATTTTATGTGGTCTTTAGTTATGATAACTTGTGTATGATATACTCTCTTAAGGACGGGAATTCTAGAATGACCCATTTATTTATGCTAGTTTTAGTGTACAATGGGAACTATTAGGTCAAGAATTCAATTGTGTATTAAACAAAAAAGATGAAATAAGATCGGAGGATATCAAATTGCATCCATGATGCAATAATCTTGGTCATACTTTTTTTGTTTGTTTGTTTATATGATACCCTTCTGAACCAAGAGGCTGAAGGAAGTGCTGGCTGTTGATCATATTACTAGTGAACACCATGTTGGTGTAATGGATTTTAACACTAAATGTATATTTTTAATGCAATGTTGATAACTAAATTGATACATTCAATGGTAAATATAAAATAGTAAAAATAAAATATTATTATAACGTTGTTTTTTTAACATGGTAAGTTACAAATACACTCTATGAGATTTGTTTAAAGTATAGATTGTCCGCTGTGATTTGAAAAATTATAAATACTCTTTTGTTAGAATTTGAATTAATTGGAAAAATGAAATTCATAATTGCACTTCTATACGATAATAAAATTACTTAAGTTATTAATTGAAATATATTTCTGGCATCATTAAAAATTGTTAATTGATTTAATAATTTGTTAATAAAATAGACAATTTGTTATGAAATTAGAAATCTCAATGAGTGAAATGTAATTTTTAAAATTATAGAGGGTGATTCGTATTTTAATTAAATTGTAAATGGTGTATTTGTAATTTATTCTTTTTAGCATAGTTGAGTATGAGAATGTGATATTTTTTTTTGTAATGAGTATATTACGATAGGGAATCGAGCCTTTAAGCTTGGGAGGAATTTTGATTTTCCATAGTCACTGCCAATCAACAGCCATATTGATATTATCCATAGCCACATCATAATTACTCGAAGTAGAAAAATTCCATGAGGAGACCCATTCCAGATGGGTATATCAGCGTTTGAGTTATATAAAGGGGATTTCTCCCTAAAAATGGATTCAGCCACACTAGGGGAAATAGCTTGGTTAATAATATGCACATCCCAGTCTCCTTCACTAAGGATTGAATTTACCTTAACTGGGTTGTAGTCGGTAGGGGGACTCGACTGGTGGAGAGAATTTCTTCAATGTGTCTTTCCCCATTTAACACATTTTCCAAAGATGTTCATGGTTTTCTAGTTATAGTTTTCAAAAATTATTTTTAAATGAGTTTTCATTTGTCTTTACTGAATTTTTTTTATATATTTGTCATGTTTTTTAACTTTTTAAATACATCAAGATTAGATGCATCAAAAAAAAAATTACTAAAAACAAACGAAAATCCAAACGAAAATGAATACAAATTTTGTTTGAATTTTCGTTTATTTTTAGTAATTTTTTTTAATATTTTTAGTCAATTTGTATTACTTTTTATATGTATGTTGATTAGGGATATAAGAAAAATCGAAAAAATCGACCAAACCGGTTGAACTTAACCAAATCGGTTATATTTAGTCGATTTTTTAATATGAATCGGTTTGTGTATTTTTTAAAATTAATTTTTTTCGATTTTCAGTTCGGTATCGATTTAGGCACATTGTACATCAAATTAAACCGAAACGGACCAAAAGTTTCGCTTATTAAACATAGGGGTTGTTTGGAAAGTATTATATTAGTATACTTTTTGATTTTTTACGAAAAAACGTAAAATATGGGTTGAGTTTGAAGTGATTTGGTAGAGAGATGATATGACCCAAATAAGATTATTGTGATCCAAATAGGATAATGTATAAAAATAGCACATGCCAAACAAAGCCATAATATATATTAAATATATAATGAAGTTGGTTGAGTAAAAAGTTCAGTTGATTCACTTAATTGTTTATTTTTTCTTAAATATTCTATATTTGACAATAGATATTGACAATGTGATAAGTTAGTAGTTTGCTACTCATATGTACTTGAGTCAAGTTTTGATACTACTATGCCTATATAGTTATATCATATGTTTATGTCGTTTTTAATTTTATGTTTTAACTCTACTTGATAGATTTGTAATTTAGTTTTATGGAATGAAGGTTTTAAACTTAGGTTTTACTTGGTGCCAAAACTTTGATTTTCAAATTATATTTTGCTTCTAATTCTACTTTAGTAAAAACTTAAACACGTAATATTTATTAATTCTTTTGTTTGTATTTTTGTGAATGGTTGGATTTGATACTGAAATAATGTACAAATAGCTAATTCAATATTTTTATATAAATTATTTATTATACTACAAATTTAAGAAGTAACTCAAAATAATTCAAAAAATATTTTTGTGAATGGTTGGATTGAATATTGAAGTAATGTAGAAATTATTTATTTTTTTGAATTGTTGATTATATGCATCTAAAAGGTATAAAAAATTAGAGCTATGATAGAGACCCCCTCCAATCACCACCCCCACTACCCCACACACACGTGGCGGGTGGTGATTGGAGGAGCAGGAAAAAAAAAAAAAATGTAACCAATGAGAGAGAGAGGGGGTCAAAGGGGGTGGGAGAAAAAGGGGGCCTGAAACATTTTTGAAAAAATTAATTAAAGGTACTCGGTTCATAAATCTAAATTTAGATTTTGTTTGGTCAAAGATCCAATAGCTAAAATACTTTGTCATAAGAACAAATTTTTATAAAATGACCAAACTATCCATTATATATATATAATTATCATTCCTTAACTAAACAATTCTCTCTCTCTCTCTCTCTCTCTCCACCGCCAAAACCCTTCCGGCTTTCTGCACCGTCAACCTCTGTAGATCCAATCGGAAAGGTTGTTACCGTCACCGCCGCAGCCGCCTCAGCTCTCTCTCTCTCTCTCTCTCATCATCTTCTCTCTCTTCCATCACTACCTCAAAAACCCCTCCAGCTTCCTCTATCTTCCTTCATCGTCGACCTCTCTACATCCGATTGGAGAGGTCACCTCCTCCACATCGGCTGCTCCTCTCTTTCTCTGTTCATCTTCTCTCTTTATTTTCTCACAGATCTATGGACCAGTGATCGATTTTAGTCCCCGATCTTCAAAACCAGATCTGCGAAGCCCACGAAGGCCCAATTAGATCCTCGCTCTTCTCCTCCAGATCTGTGGCCGTCCTCCGTCGCTATCTCCTCTATTGTTGTCGTCTCCTTATCGCCTCCGCCTCTGCCTCCGTTTACATTACAAAAGTTATCGATATAGATGGATATATATATACATATTCTATATAGCCCTAGTGTTGGGCTTCGAGGGTGTTACAACATTAGATTGCGAATAGTGTTGTTCGTCGACAGATTTGTATAGTATAATTTCATTTTGGGTTTGCTTTTCACACTTCAATATAAAGGTTTGCAGGTAGGGGGGAGGGGGAGGGAATTAAGGACCGGAGCACAATTTTTGAAAAATTGCAATTTTGCTTTTAGTTAAAAAAAAGAAAAAAAAAATGCTTCGATTTAATCCATTCAAATATGATATTAAATTTTTATATCACCATTTTCTTTACATTTTCTCTTCAAAAAAACTTGTTTAATAGATTACTATGTGTCACTAATTTTTTATATTAGAGAAATATTATATATCACTGAGTTTTTTGTTATATCATATATTATATGAATACTCATAATTAGTTCTTTTGTTTAGAAATACTTATTACACAATTAATTTCTTAGTGTCTTTGTATTATTTATTCACATTCTTTCTCATTTTTTATTTTTATTTTTTATATTCTTATCTACATCTATTTTTTGTGTGCAACTTAATATAATTTCATTTTCATATTTTATAAAGCATGTGATTATTTTTTAAATCATGTGATCATCATACATAAAATCAAATTAAAAACAAAAAATGATTAAGATTGGTTAACTCGAACTTATATTTAAATATAACATTTGTAGTATAGTGCTTTTTATTCATACTATCAACAAAAAAAATTAGGTTAAGTTTGATTGTAATTTTTGTTAAGATTTCAACTTAATGATGTCCCCTCTAAGCTAAAATTATGGCTCTACCACTATTTGTAGGGATTACTTTACTTGATTCAAATCGTTTATTTTATAAATTACTATATATATTTGAAATTGGTAAACTCTTTTGAGTATTTGATAGAGTTTTCATTTTTTTTTTCTTCGAAAACATTTTTTTTTTTTTTTTGTATGTATGGATGTTATCAGGTTGGTTGATTTTGAGGCAATTTGAAGTTGTTAAAGTCTTATATTTGATAAATTTTTCCAATTGAACAAACAAGCAAGCATGTTTTGTGTGGCTTGAGGTGAGGTTAACATGCGGGTGAGATGTAGATCGAAGATGTACATGTTGTTTGGTTTTGTGTTGGTATTCTTTTGTATTTGATTTAGTTTTTTGTTGGTTAGAAGCTGCTAATGTAGTATTTTTAGACTCAAGTTTATTTTTTTTATTTTTTTATTTTTTTTTGACATCTAATGTTTAAAGGATTTGAAGAATTTGAGATAAGGCATTTGAACAGATTGGATTTAAGTTTGGAAAAGAAAAATAGAATAGATAGAAAAAATATGTTTGTTGAATTTTAACAGATAAAATATTCAACAGATAGAAAATTCGACAAATAATAACAGTTTGTGAATTTTTGTATATTTGAGTGTTGGTCGTAGATAATTCCAACATATAGAAAAATTTAGTTTGTGAATTTCAAACAGATAAGAAAAACGGGCTTCCAAATTTAAGTAACAAATAAGAAATTGTTATTTAATATATAAAAAAAAATTAAACAAATAGATAGAATTTAGCGGAAAAATTGAATAGATGGGGGGGAGGGGAATTGAACAAATAGTTAAAAAATTTGAACAGATAGACAAAAAAATTGAACAAATAGATATAAATTTGAATAGATAGTCAACGAAAAGTCAAATAGATAAACAAAGGTCAAGGGATAAAAGTAGAAACAAAATGTCTTTTAGAATTTTTCACCAAATTATTTCACAAAGTATGGATCTCTCACTAACAAAAAAATATCCACTGAATATAATATTTTATACTCTATAGATTTATACACGATTGAATGATGTTATCCAAAAGAAATAATTATATAATGTGATCCTAAGTTGAGGTCTAAATGGTGACATTATAAATAACCAAAGCATCTAGTTCATTTTCTTTACTTTGTTTCCTATCAAATGGAAAGTCTAATCTGTCTTACCAACAAGTATCAAGAATCGAGAATTAAAAATATATTGATCAAATTTATTTATGACGTAAGGTACTGTTTGATAACATTAAAAACTAAAATTTAAGTATTAAAAATTGAATGCAGAATTTTTTAAACCAAAAAATTGTTTGATAAAAATTTAAGTGCTTAACTAAAATTAAATTGTTTAATATGTATTTTAATTATTTGAAAATTATTTGAAAATTATATATTTTAATTTTTATATTGTGATGGTGGTGGCATAATGGTGATGGTAGTGGTGGTGGCGGCAGCAGGCGTGGTGGTGGTAGTAACGGTAGCAGTAGCCATGATAGTGGTAGAAGTAGTGGTGGTGGCGGCATGATAGTGGTGATAGTGGCGGCAGCGGTGGTGATAGTAATGGTGGTAGTGGTGGCGGTGGCATAGTGGTGGTAGCGGTAGTGATGGCGCTGGTAGTGGCGGTGGCATGATGATGGTGGTGGTTGCAATGATGGTAGTGATATTGATGGTGGTGGTGATGGTGGTAGTAGTGGCAGTGAACATGAATTTATAATAGTATATATTGATACTTATTGTGGGGATATATTTTCTGAATACCAACACGTGGCAAGGTGACGCCGACGTGTCAGCCGAGGTGCCACGTGTCCTGGTCGTGACGCCGAGGTTATCTCGGCAAGGCCGAGGTTACCTCCGAAGATATCGGAATCTGAGATAAGTGGATAAGGGACAAGAGTCCTAGAATGAAAAGGGAACTCAACCTGGATAAAGGACAAGAGTCCTAGATTGAGAGAAGACTCCAGTTTGGGTAAAGATGAAACTCTTAGAGGGTTTATCCGAATCCCACTGGGAGTCCAAGATTAGTAGTAATCCTGAGTCCATAGAAGTTAGGCTTCTATTGGGACTAGGTTTATGTTGGCTATAAAAGAGAGGTACCCCCATGGGTCTAAGGTATGTTTTTTATGCTCAAGCCTGTGAGTTGAATAGATGATTGATTATCTTTGAGAGATATTGAGTACTGACTTGATCGTCGGAGTACCCCCGGGTGGCGAACCACCGCGGGATTCTTATATTTCTGTTACAGGTTAGCTAGAAGCCATCTATTCTGCCGGTGCTCTCCAGCTGATTACTAAACGGGCAGTGTGGTCAAAAAATCACTCACACACTTATGTTTAATATTTATAAATTCAGTCAAAATTAAGTTTCGTATAACTTAAATTTTAGCCTACACTTTAAGAAGCACTTAAATTTTTAAGTGATATCAATTGTGATTATCAAATAGATTTAATTAATGATCACTTAATACATTTAATTTTAAGTAATGAATCATATTCACACTATAAAATTTAAATCAATTGCGTATAGACAGATAAAGGAATAAATGATTTGATCTCTCAAAATTCAACACAACAATCATTGGCGATTCATAAATCAATACTGATTTTGTTTATTTTTTTCACGATCTTGGTTGACAAAAACCAATGACCCAAGTGCCGTTGCTATGAATGTATAACTTGTCACTTGATTTTCTTTAAATTAATTTAATCTCCCATGACTTTATTTATTAATGTATTATTATTTTTCTTTTTCTTTTTTCTATGTGGGACAAGATTTCATAAAGACAAGTAAAAAAACATGAAGAAAGCTTTTAAAATCCCAGAAATAACTTTGAATGTTTGAAAATATTTCAGCCAAATCGACCATTGAATGGCAATACCTAAAAAATATTCAACAAAATATTAGATATGAAGTGATTTCAAGTCGTGGCATTATAATCCAAGCTATCCAGTTGTTATTCTAACATTTTGTTTCCCATTAAATGGATAGTTTAGTTTGCCCTAACAACAATGGCAACATCTCTAGAAAAGTATTCAAAAAATATAAAATATATAAATTAAATTTATCCGTAATGTAACTCATATGATATAAAATTTAAATCTGCCCCATATAGATACATGAAGTATATGTTTAATTTTAGGTTTTTTTTTTTTTTTTTCTTTGCAACCTTGTCTTCCTCTTCTCACCCACTACTCGTATTGATGTTACAGATGTTAATTGTTATACAGTAGGGATTAGTTTTAGGTGTGAAAGTATTTTATGGAAAAACTTGAATGTTTGATTATGATGCTTGCATTTAGACACGACACTGTGCATTGAGGTACATGAAATCTTATTGGCCATTCAGATTTGCTAGCTTTAAGGTTGTGTTTTTCTATCCCTATCTAATCATGGTCGATTCTCATTATTGAATCTATTGATAACCTGGCTAGTAAATCTATTTGTCCAAAAAAAAATGGGTCAAAAAATTTATTGAGAATTTGATTACGAGGGGCTATCTTTTTTAATAAAGAGGCGCTTCTATGATGAAGGAGGTATTGTGGGCTATCTTGTACATTTGTAGCTGTCGGTTCATGTTGAACACATAGCCCAACTACCACCTTGAGGTATGGACACATAGCCCAACTACCACCTTGAGGTATGGACACATTGCCCAACCAACACCTAGAAGTATTGTCCGCTTTGGCCTAAGCATGATAGCTGGCAAGCTACACGGATTTATTCCTTTGATTTTCCAAGGACACCTCCATAATGGAAGTGTCCAATGCTATCTTATAAGTTTATTCTAAATATTATCTACAATCGATGTGGGATTGTGGGATGGCAACTCATATATTTGAAACAAAGTGATTGAGATAATAGGAAACAAATGATAGAATAACAAATAGATAGCTTGGACATGAACTTTGAATACATCATATTAATATTTTTTCAAACTGGTGTCGTTCAATGGTCAATTTTATTGAATTATTTTAGAAAATTTGAAATTATTTTCAAATTTTCAAAACTTTACTTTATATTTCTTTATTTATCTTGATGAAACTTTGTCCAACGTAAAAAAGAAAGGATAAAAATAATGTATTAATAAATGAAGTTTTCAAAGTAATTTTTAAATCAAAAAGGCTTGATCTGATGACCAAGATTTAAACCAAAAAGGCATTTCGACGGTGGAGGCATTGCAAATCAAGAACGAAATTTTTTTTTATTAAAAAATCTATGTCAATAAATTTTTATTTTAACTTCACAAATGGTTGATTTTTTATTATTATTATTTGTTTTTAAACTTAAAATAATCTGATAGGTATAGACTGTTAGTTTTTAAATTTTAATCATATAATATAATCTTATGAAATCAAATAGAAATCTCGACATAATGATCAAAATTCTAATATTTAGAGCGTGTTTGGCGTGAGGGTTTGTTGATTAAAATAGTCAAAAAATCAAAAACATCCAATCACATCACTTTCTTTACATTTTGCACATTGTTTCTTAAAATATTAAAAAAAAATCAATTAAAATAATCAATTAACCCCTAATGTCTTTTTTCACCTCTCCATTTATTTATATTAATCGTAACTAATAGATTAAAATTTTACAATGCATATGGCACATATGTTTGTTTGGTAAGTGCTACATATGAACTTAATATTCATTTCATCAACAACAACAACAACAACAAAAAAAATTTATAATTTCAACTCACAAAATGATTACAGCGGCGTGAACCAAAATGATTAAATATGCACTAATCAAATAAGTCTCAAAAATTAAATTTATATGTCATT
Source organism: Camellia granthamiana (assembly GCA_036172215.1). Classification (NCBI taxonomy): domain Eukaryota; kingdom Viridiplantae; phylum Streptophyta; class Magnoliopsida; order Ericales; family Theaceae; genus Camellia; species Camellia granthamiana. Next base: position 88,033,427 of record CM069911.1, on the reverse strand, counting down.
TAATACTCAAGACCTAAGAATAATTAAATAAAAAAAATGCCAAATGGGCCTTACGAATTTGAAATCGAGAAGTAACATAATTTGTTTTTATCATTTAAATAGAATTATTCACAACACCACAACTATAACAAAACTACACAATAGAAGGATTTGGAAATTCATACCAACCCAACTTCAATCAATACCGGAACCCACAAACATATTAAGAATATTATTAAACAGATACCAAAAAAATAATAAATAAATAATTTCAATTTAATTCAACTCATTACAAATTTATTGATAACATCGTATTTATAAGGAGTATGCTATACAATGGTATTATTAAATTTTTGAAAATAGAAGCACAAGATCTTAGTAAGGCCAATCATCCATTCACACAAGATCTTATGTCCCTATTTTTTTCCCCTCATGTTTCAAATTATTTATTTGTCATACGATAAGTTTGACTATAAAATAAGAAATGATTTGAGACAAAAATATAGATGATATGGTGTTTGTATATTCAACATAACAATGTTCAAAGAAATGAATGTTCTATGTTGTGTCGATTACCTTGTTTCAATTATATAGGTTGACGTTTCAAGTATGTTACCCAAAAAGCAACTTAAGAAAATGGGTGAATTAAGTTTCTACAAATTAAAATTAATAATACCCCAATAAAATTAACTACTAGTACAACAAATTATTAACAAACACAATTATGAACTTAGCAGTAAATGATCAAGCAAAATAATAATGAAGTATAACTAACATACAGGGTAAATCAAATGATTAGCACGCGAATATTGGATAGATATAGTAGTAGTAGGAAAGTAAAGAGATTAGGGAAGAGGAGACAAACAGATTTATAGTGGTTCGGCTTCAACCAAGCCTACATCCACTCCTCAAGCTTCACTTGAGATTTTCCACTATCATCTAGTTTCACAAAGTGCTAGCAACCTTTTCACAAATGGGGCAATCCTCCACAGATTTTACATAGACTTTCTAAGTCAAAAACACTGAGTGTACTACACTCTTACAAGGTTGAAAAGAATGTGTTTTTGTTTTCACAGAAAGTTACAATTATTATCTCTCAAAGATAGATATAAAAATGAAGCTTTGATTTTTCTGTAAACCTCACACAGGAAAGATGAGCTTAATGCTATAAGGCTCAGTGTATAATTTCTGAAAGAGGATGTAAACAAAAATTGAAGAACACTTCTCAGAAAATTTTTTAGAGAATAGATGAGAGTGATTTTAGATCAAAGAATATTTTATGGTTTTTTTTTGTAACTTGTTTACATTAGAGGTTTTGGTATATATAATGAAACTTATAGCTGTTTATAGCCGTTGTAATTCATTTGAATGTATAGCCGTTTATAGCCGTTGTATTCATTTGAATTTATAGCCGTTTATAGCCGTTATATTCATTTGAATTTATAGCCATTTATAACCGTTGTACTCCATCATTACTAATTGGAATATCTTCCACTCCATCATTACAAATTTGAATATCTTCCACTTGAACCTTTTGGCCTGCTGCTGTGTTGGGCTGTTTGAACCTTTGTTTTGGGCTGTTTGAACTCCTGATTTAATCAAATATTAAATACATTCTAACAACGTTTAGGATAAAGGTTTAGGTGAGAAATAATGGGACAAAATTTATTTTGATTCTATTTTTCTCTTTCAAATAAATCATCAAAATTTATTTTGATTCTATTTTTCTCTTTCAAACAAATCATCAAAATAAATTTTGATTCTATTAAAATATAATTAAATAAATCATCAAAATAAATTTTGGATTTTATTTTTCTCTTTCAAATAAATTAAAACATAATTAAATAAATCATCAAAATAAATAAGTCTAACAATCTCTCCCTTTTTTATGATGGCACACAATGATGTTTTGATTTGATTTGGGAGTAAGAAAGGCTCCCCCTCAAGTCATGCTCCCTGAATTCATTTCTAAATACATAGGTTAACACATGTGTAATAAATAAGCTTTAATCAACAACATGATATAAGATTAAGATATCAAACTATAAATACATAATATCATATTAGTTTGAAAATAATACCATAATACATAACATCATAACAAAATAATACCATAATACATAACATCATATAATTTCTCCCCCTGTGACATTATCAAAAGGAAATCATGCATCAGAATTTGGAGGAGGAGGAGGAGGAGGAGAATGATAGTGATAAATGGCATCTATACAATTCAAAACATATATATACAGATATGCATACACATATAACTCGCCCACGTCTCTCTTTTTCCTTCGATAAATGCATTTGACACGCGGCCTGACTTTTGCGTCATTGGCCAACAAAAGCAGGCCTCGATTTGTACTCGCATCGGCTCCCTCTCCCTCCTTGTCTTCTTCTCTTTTACCTTCTTCTTAATCACACACTCTTCTATTTTCTTCTTCACCATTCTCTTCTATCTCTTCTTCACCACTCTCATCTGTTTCTTCTTCCTCATCGAGAGACAAAAAAAAGAAACTGAACGGAGGAGGCCAAACCTCAGTCTATTCTCTTCTATTTCTCTGCAACTCATTTCTTTTACACTTCTCACCTCTAAACTATGGCTTCCTCATCCCATCCCCTTACTCTATTTCCGGACTTGAACGATCCCATAAGCTCTGCTGGACCGAGTGCCCTTACTCCTACTCTTCCTGTCATTACTCTACCTAACCTTCCTATGATGTCGATTGAACAAATCATGGTAGCTTAATCTAACATAGAAGCCAATCATTTCACACTGACGTCCTGTATGGAGACGGTGACGGCAATCACAAAATTGGCTCACCGATTGCAGAACAGGACGAGTGAGCTCCATCAGGTCAACGCCCAACTCTCTCTGCTCCAGCGCATGTACAAGGATGCGCAAGTAGAAATAGGCGCACTGAAGGCCGAAAATAAAGAGCTTAAACAGAAGACCACATCCATGGACCGATTTGGAGCAACGTCGTTCTTGGTCTTTGATAGTCAACGGGGAGTCGTCGCTCTCGACGAAAGCACGGGGGCAGGGGTGTCAAGGGTCGCCCAAGGTGATAAAAAGAAGAAGAAAACGATGGAAGAGGCAAGTAAGTAAGATCGGCGTATGGCCGGAAAAAAAATGAAGGTTTTTTTTTTTTATATTTATTTTGATCGGCGTGTGGCCGTAAAAAAAAAATGAAGGGTTTTTTTTTTTTTTTTGGTTTTTTTATGTAAATATTTGTATTTTGATTTGTTGTTGTGTTTATGTTTAAGTACTGAAAAATGAAATTAAAAAGCAGAGAAAAAAAATAAGAAAATTAAGTCCAAACAAAAAATAATAATGAGAGACCGAATTGTTAATGAGTATGTGAAAAGCATTTGAGCATGATCTAATTCTCAATTTCTTAGCAAGAGCATACCAATCTCAAGACTATAATAGACATAACAGTGCATAGATCAAACAAGGTTGCCAAACAAGAGCATAAATATGGAGCTAAAATTCAAGTCACTCTTCCTTGAGGAAAACGATCTTCCTCTTACATTATCAACAACTAATCAGCTCAAAGGTCATGTTGTAATAATTAAGATACCAAAAGCATAGAGATACCAAAATAATCAGAGATACTAAAACAATCAAATCTCTTTTTCTCCCCCGTTGACATTTTCAACAAAATCAAGCACAAGGAGGGAGTATGGTACAGCATATAGGATGAAAGAATGTAAGTCTCATTATATTACAAATAATCATCCATATCAAGGTAGCTCTATGATACCAAAAAAATGATAGCGCATAATGATCATACAATTGAAGCTCATACCATTTGACAATAATGGGCAAAAAAAAAATAATAACATGTGAAGGTACAAGCCCATAAGTTTGATATCAAAAACAGAATAGAAACTAAGGGGATTTTAAAAAATAATCAAGTTTAAATTCTTCTCCTTGTTTTATTTGGCAAAATCAATAGGAGATATGATAAATGAAAACTCATAACTAAAATGTTCTTGTCAATAATATCAAATAGGATGCCAAAATGATACCAACATGTAATCTACCAAAGATACTAATATGCAATCTAGAAGATTTAACAATCATAGCTCAAGCATTCTGTAGAATACCAAATATTGCTCATAATAGGTTAAACTCAATATAATCTCATAGAGCTAATGTAATTCAAAAAAAATGAAGCATGTTCAAGGTATAGCAATCCATATGCCAAGAAAAATCATGAATTTCAATATGTACCACACATTTAAGCATAAGCATGATTTTTAGATAAGAGCATCATCAAAGAGTATACATTGCAAATCATATGAAGCATAATCAATCTTTTTCATATCAAAGTAATAACAGTATTAGCTCAACTAAGATAGAATTTTTACCTCAAAAGCTTAAAAGAGTATATGAGGCATACCTTAGGTTCAAGAGATGGAAGCTTTTCAGTCTTCAATTTTCTTTCATGAGGAGTTCATCTCAAAAGGGTTTAACAAGTATGTTAGCAAAATGATTTATCCCCCTAAGTTAGTGCTACCCTTTTCTACTTTGTGTAAATATAGCATTCATAGAACAATCACTATTACTCAATAAAAATACAACACAAATCACTTCTTATCACAAACTAAAAAGGTGAAAAATAATTCAATAATCAAACAAGAGTTTGGAATACTATTTTTCAGAATTTTTAAGTTGTAACGCATAGCATAATATGCATAAAAAAATAGTTTTATGCTCTTTGTTTTATTAAGAAATGATGCAACAATCTCATTTAATCACATAACATTATCAAGAGGCATTTTCATCAATTCAATCCACATGCTCAAGTGTGATAAAACATTTTACTCAATATGGAACACAACATGAATGTTATAAACAATTAATTTAACAATTTATCAATCAAAAGCATTTCATGAGATGTATGCCAATATAATCCATATTCAAAAGATATTCAATAGGATAGATGCAATGTTTCTACAAACGTACGATACTTCTTTTCATTTAGACATTGTTGATGGATCATAATCAAGGAATTTCACAACTCATTCAAATATTCCAATGTAAAGCATATAAGCATGAAATTTTCATATTGAGCATTTTCTTGAAATCACAAATGTAGAATTCAATATATAAATAGTATACATCTCAAAAACATGCTATGACATCAAAATTGATTCTACAAAGATATGACTCAAAAAGGAATTAACATATTAGTATGAAGTCATATATAAGATGTAAAAAGTATGCTCACAAAAAAATTTATCGCTTCTTATCTCTTTTTCATAGCAATGGATGGCATGATATAAAATGTTAATGAATACATGAATCATTCATATTCTAATAGGCATTCATCAAAATAATATAATTCTCATTTTTTAGTTCAATGAATGTTTGAAAGAAACTAGCAGAACATGACTTAGCAAACTTAGTACAATTAGGTTACATAGAAGCAATGATCAGACATAACCTATTGTACACAAATCACACCTTAAAGAATATAGAACTTTAAGCTTAAAGGTGTGTTAGGAGTTATACCTTCATCTACCTCTTTAGAATCTTCACCCATACATTACATCTATTGTTCATCTTGGTGATTTCCATTTCATCATTCTTCTTCTTGTAAGAGCTGATTTTGCTCTTTAGATTGAACGCTCTTGTTGTGCATTTCCTCTCGAAGTCCTTGGTGTTCTTTGAGATTCCACCTACAAAATATCTTGATTTCTTTCTTGGTACCCATACTTTCTTGGATCCATGGGGATTAATCTCAAAAACATTTAATCTCATAAAAGGTTTAGGAGGATCAAAACCAATGCCTACTTTGTCAAAAACACATCTTTTATTTCTAAGAAACTTGTTGAGGTTTTCTTTTCGTTTTACAAAATTTTCAAGAGTTTTGTTTAAATCCTCAACATTGTTTTCCAAAATGTTTTTCTCATTGGCAATAGACGTAAAGTCATTTTTCAAAGTAACATTTTCCATTTTTAAAACACCCACATCATTTGAAAGAAAAGTAACTAATTTCTTTAATTTAGAATTCTTAACACAAACGTTTCTAAATATATCATGTAATTCATTGAAAGCACTTTCAAGTTCTACATAATTAGAAATTACCTCATCTTGAGTGGATTCTTTTTCCCCAAGAGCCATGAGACACAGATTGGCTACTCCATCATTTTCTTCCCGAATGGCTTCCTTTTTGCTGTCATCCATCATTGAAAGTTCATGAACCATGAGTGAGCCTAGGAGTTCTTCAATGCCTAATTTTGTTAGGTCTTTTGCTTCTTGGATAGTTGTAACCTTAGCTTCCCATTCATTTGGCAAAGACCTAAGTATTTTTCTTACAAGCTCATCATTAGTATAAGATTTACCAAGAGATTTTAGAGCATTAATAATATTGGTAAATTTATAAAACATCTCAGAAATAGATTCAAATGATTCCATAGTAAAGAGTTCATAGTCATGAATAAGCATGTCAATCCGAGACTCTTTTATTTGGCTAGTTCCTTCATAGGTGATTTCAAGTTTATCCCAAATCTCTTTAGCAGTAATACACCCAGAAATTCTATTGTACTCATTTGCATCTAGTCCACACACAAGAATAAGCTTGACTTTAGCATTAGCTTGAAGGAGTTTATAATCACGCTCATCAAATTCATCCTTAAGTTTAGGCACACTGATATGGTCTACTACCTTGGTAGTGATTTTAGAACCTTTAGTGATAATGAGCCACAAAGCATAATTGGTAGCTTAAAGATACAAAGTCATTTTTTCTTTCCAATGAATGTAATTACTACCATCAAAGAGAGGTGGCCTATTGCTAACTTGTCCTACAGCAGAGTAAGTAAAATGCATGGTTGCTATGGATCAAAAACTCAAGATTGTTAAATCTAAACAAGAGCCCCTGGCTTTGATACCAATTGTTATCCAAAAAGCAATCTAAGAGGGGGGGTGAATTAGGTTTCTACAAATTAAAATTAATAATACCCCAATAAAATTAACTACTAGTACAACAAATTATTAACAAACACAATGATGAACTTAGCAGTAAATGATCAAGTAAAATAACAATGAAGTATAACTAACATACAGGGTAAATCAAATGATTAGCACATGAATATTAGATAGATATAGCAGTAGTAGGAAAGTAAAGAGATTAGGGAAAAGGAGACAAACAGCTTTATAGTGGTTCGGTTTCAACCAAGCCTACATCCACTCCTCAAGTTTCACTTGAGATTTTCCGCTATCATCTAGTTTCACAAGGTGCTAGCAACCTTTTCACAAATGGAGCAATCCTCCACATATTTTACACAGACTTTCTAAGTCAAGAACACTGAGTGTACTACACTCTTACAAGGTTGAAAAGAATGTGTTTTTGCTTTCACAGAAAGCTACAATTATTATCTCTCAAAGATAGATATAAAAATAAAGCTATGATTTTTCTGTAAACCTCACACAGGAAAGATGAGCTTAATGCTATAAGGCTCAGTGTATAATTTCTAAAAGAGGATGTAAACAAAAATTGAAGAACACTTATCAGAAAATTTTTCAGAGAATAGATGAGAGTGATTTTAGATCAAAGAATATTTTCTGATTTTTTTTGTAACTTGTTTACATTAGAGGTTTTGGTATATATAATGAAATTTATAGCCATTGTATTCATTTGAATTTATAGCCGTTATATTCATTTGAATTTATAGTCGTTTATAGCCGTTGTACTCCATCATTACTAATTTGAATATCTTACACTCCATCATTACAAATTTGAATATCTTCCACTTGAACTTTTTGCTGTGCTAGGCTGTTTGAACCTTTGTTTTGGGCTGTTTGAACTCCTGATTTAATCAAATATTAAATACATTCTAACAGCATTTATGATAAAGGTTTAGGTGAGAAATAATAGGACAAAATAAATTTTGGATTCTATTTTTCTGTTTCAAATAAATTAAAACATAATTAAATAAATCATCAAAATAAATAAGTCTAACAAAGTCAATTACAGATAATATTTAAGATGAACTTATAAGATGACATTAGACATCTTCATCATAGAGGCTCCACATCGATTGTAAACATTATGATTGTAGATAATATTAGACACTTTCATTATGGAGGCGTCTTTGGATTTGAATCCAAAAGAACAAAACCCGTTAGATTGGGCTAATGGGCGATGGCAAATAATAATTTCGGATGTGAGTTGGATTGGGGACATCACCCCTAAGGTTAGTGGGTGAAGTTGGATCCCATATCATTTAGTGCATAGTAAATTAAAAATTGACATATATAATACCATATTATTATAGATACAATTGTAATTATTTTTTCTGAGTCTCAAATTTTTTTTTAATTGACACCGAAATTAAACAATTTGATACATTAATGATTGACACCCCAATTGACAGGAAAACTTGGAGTTTGACACCCAAATTAAACCATTTGATACATTAATGATTGATAAAAATTAAATGGGCAATGGGCCCTGAAAAATCTAGAAACCTCCTAGATGTTGATTTGTGATTATGTATCAATTTTAAGCAGAATATAAAAATCTCAATCAAACAATCAAAAGAAAGAGACACAAAGATTTTATGTGGAAAAACCACAATTGGACACCTTCCAATTGTGATCAAAAAACCACGGGCCACAGCCACCAGAACAATCCACTAAGAAGATATAAAGGAATTACACAGGTATCACTCTCAATTATCTAGCGAATTCACAACGCCTAATTGAACCAACCTCTATGTGCCTCTTCCAACCCCATCTTCACCACGGAATTGTCTTTCTGATGAGCCACTCCGGATTCCACCACCGAAGCTTCAGACCGAATTCTTCAGAATCCACAACTGAAGAACAACTTTGATGAGCCACTCCAGAATTCACAACTGAAGCTTCAGGCTCAAATTCTTCAGAATCCACAACTGAAGAACAACTCTCTCTTTTGTGTAACAAACAAAACCTTTGATGTAGCCTTTTCAGATCATGAGTTGAATACTCAATAAGACATCAAAGAAAAATAAAATATCCCCAGATATAAACCTTTAAGAACCAAAAAGAAGATCTGGAGGAATAATTAATCAGTAGTCTTGTTTTGGGAGAACACCAACTACTTATAAAGAATCAAAATAATTCTTGTCTTGGAAGAAAACCAACTCTTTGTAGAAGTCCAAAAGAAATCCTGTTTCAGAAGAAAACCAACTCTTTGAAAAAAATCCGGATTCTGAGGCTCGCTCGAGCGAAGCTTTCCTGGCTCGAGCGAGGAGAGTAAATTTTGTGATTTCTACTAGTGCCTTCGCTCGAGCGACGGATCCTTGGCTCGAGCGACCAATCACTCCTTTCAGGTTTTTGTGCGGACGCAATCCTTCGCTCGAGCGAGCATTCCTTGGCTCGAGCGAGAAAGTCTTGGCTCGAGCGAGCACTCCTTGGCTCGAGCGAGCAACGGCTGACATGCAATTTTGAATGCAAATTTGAATTTTGCTTCGGCCGCGAGCTGACCGGGCAGCTCGACCCCCGTAATAATCAGCGAAGTGGCAATCTTGAAAGCATTAACATCACAAACTTCTCTGCATGGCTCGATTCGGGTTTGGATTCGCATCTAATAAACTCATAGCCTCACTGAAACAAAAATGCGAATAAAATTACAACTCAAAGGAGTTTTGTCAAACGGAATTGCCAACAATAAAAACCTAACAGGCCCAATTGCTCACATCATGCACGTGTGAATATTGTGAAATACATTAGTGCATATTAGCTTGATGCTTAATTCTTTTAAAATTAAGAAATTTTTTTGTAACTTGATTTATTAGTGCATTATTTTTCTTATCTATTTTTTATGTGGGACAATACTTTATAAAGACAAATAAAGAAGCATGAAGAACACTTTTAAAAACTCAAAAAATAATTTTAAAATATTCCATCAAAATCAATCATTGAATAGCATTACTTAGGAAAATGTTTATATGATGTGATTTCAAGTCAGGATTCAAGCTATGTTCTTCTTCTATAATTTAGTTTTCTATTAAATGGAAAGTCTAGTTTGTCTAAAAGAATATCGAGAATTTAAATATATGAATATATGAATCAAATTTATTTATAATGTAACTCACATTCATCTTATATAATTTAAATCTACCGCATAGCATATAGATACATGAAGTATGTCACATTGGCTACTCAAATTTGTTGAGGTTGCGTTTTTCTATCCCTATGTGGTTATGGTTGATTCTCATTAATGAATATGTTGATAACATGACTAGTAAATCTATTTGCCGAGAAAAGTTGGGCAAAATTTATTCATAATGTGATTTTGTGGTGTAAATTAAATTGGTGTTGTGTGGATCTATCTATACTATATATATAAACAAATGTAGTGGAGTATGAGAATTCTCCAAACTCTTAATACTAAATTCTTATGGATTCTCTCTCCTACGTGTCACTTCTCAAGTCTTCTCTCCCACTTTTCCTAATTTTTAATCATTTGTCAATTATCTAAATCTCAAAAGCCAAAAGGATTATATATATTTAAATAAAATGATAAATATTTAAATATGAACAACAAAGAGGTAGAGATAAAAATATAAAATAAAAAGATAACTATTCAAATTTCAACTACAAAATAATATAAAAAGTCAAATAAAAGATTAAAAAAATAAATAAATAAAAAATATTACGAGTCAATTAATTATAAAAATAAAAAGTTAACTATTTATATATGAACAATTAAAAAAAATTAAATAAAAAAATATTACGAGTCAAATGATTTTTAAAATAAAAAGGTAATTATGTATATACGAATAACAAATAAATATAAATGAAAAAATATACAAAAATAAAAATATAACTATTTAATGAAAATTCAAATAAAAGATAACAAAATATTTAAATAAAAAAAAGAATAAGATTGGGATATAAATATCCCAAAAAGATGATAATTTTTTTAACGATCTATATTTATCTTTTGTTAGTTTGTTATAGAATTTCTATATATTTCAACTTAATCTTTTTAAAGTTTATCTTTAAGTGGAACTTAATATTTTATCTTTTAAAATCATCAATTACTTATCCATACAAATTTTAAACATGATAGAATTCCATATATATCTTTTGTTTAAGCATAATCTTTTTAATATAAAAACAAGTTCCTGCAAAAGAAATCATGAATAGAAAATTGGGGAGAAAACAATCAACATTGAGCCATTTCTGATCCCTTTTTGGTGCCTAAAAATCTTAAATATTTGCTTTACATTTGAAATGTGTACTTGCATAAGTTTTTGCATTTGTAAGAAAGTGAGTTCATATAAATGGATATTATTATTATTTTTTTAATTTTTTTTTGTTACAATCTGTATTTTTCCTTATTTCTTTCTTTTTGTTAATAATGTGTCATTTAATTGAGATTTTATTTTATTTTTATATTTATAAAAGCACTGCAATTATCAATTTGTAACTCTCCCACTTATTGATTATTTGTGCTTAATTTTTTTTGGTGTAGATGTTAGATTGAAAATGAAGAACACATCAAAATTTATTGGATATGGGTTATACTTTAAATGTATTCATCAGTTGATTTTTTATTGTTGATTATCCTATTGAAATAATTCATGATTAAATTTATTTTTAGTAACTCATTTCCTTTGAGAACTAAACCACAAATTTCTTCTTTGTTTAAATTATTTATTTATTTATTTAGATTCAGAGTTTGAGCAAATGGAAGATATCTCATATTTAAAATGTTAATTTTTTTTTTTGAATAATTTAAATATTTATATTCTTTATGTTTGTCAATTCAAGTATAATGCATTTTCAAACATTTTTTTAATTTTTTTTTTTATAATCATTCCAAACCTATTTGTGTTTAATGAATCAATATAACGAAAAAAGAAATAGCATGTAAAAAATTTTAACTACTAACTAAATATAGTGGGAATTAAAATTAATTTTATTTTAATTTATTATATTATATGCGATGATTAATGTAATATCTACTATTGATTAAGCAAAATTAGTGTTACTTAAATTTAATATATTAGTCATTTTGATTAATTATAATATGCCTTTATTACTCTATTTTTGGTTGTCTGAAGTAATTCTTAGATAAATTAGCTATTATATATGTGATGATTTACTAATGCATGATAGTTTTTTAAAGTTTTCAATAATGTGAAATATTAAATATTTTTAATGATGTGAAGTAAGATTTATATACACAAGCCAAATAAAAATGTCAAGAAATATAAACAAATAACAAATTTTTTTTAATAATTATTGACTTTCTAAAAACCTGTGCATCGCACGGGTGACTACTAGTATATATAGAGAATAATGTAGACCATAAATTAATATTTCTAAATTAAATTTGAAGCAAAAAATCTGAATTTATTTTCTTATTGCGCAACACAATTCCTTTTTTCTTTTCTTTTTTTTCCTTCCATATTCCAAACTACTTATCTATGAGTTTAATGGCATCGTAAATAGATGATTTGAAATAAGGCATATAAATGATTTGGTATCCCGCATCAAACATAACAATGTTTAATGAAATGATTGCCTTAGGTTATCCCAACTTCCTTATTTATAGAGAATAAATGTAGACCATAAATTAATATTTCTAAATTAAATTTGAAGCAAAAAAATCTGAATTTATTTTCTTATTGCGCAACACAATTCCTTTTTTCTTTTCTTTTCTTTTTTTCCTTCCATATTCCAAACTACTTATCTATGAGTTTAATGGCATCGTAGATAGATGATTTGAAATAAGGCATATAAAAGATTTGGTATTGTGATAACCCTGTTCCTTAATATGCTAATTGGTCCTTATTATGAATGTGATTATGTGTTTAATATGAGTTTGTGTGCCATTTATGTGAATATATGTGGTTTTGAATTTCTATTTGTTCACCGTAGGAATATCTGTTTGATTATCTGCTTTGGAATTTAAATTGAAGGCCTTATCGGCCATGAAACCCGAAATTGATTACGCCATTGTGATTAGCATAATTTTTAGAGCCTATGGTGAAATTTAATTGAAATTGATTCGGATCAAATTAATCAGATTAAATTAATGGATAAGTGCTCAATTATTTAACATTAAAATAATGTATTTGAGAGAGAGCCGTATAAAGGCCCTTATATGTTCAATCCTTCTCTTTTGTTCAATATTTGGCTGATTTCAACTCTAAGAAAAGAGAGAGGGTAGGCTAGAGAGAGAGAGGGGGAAGCAATTGGAGATTTGAGCAAGGAACTTGAATAACTTGGGGATTCAACTAGAATTTGTGAAGAATTGAACCTCTAGGTAAGTAAATTCGTGGATGTTAACTTGTAATTTTGTGAATTCAAGGTTGAATAATGATCAAGAGCATAAATTAAATTGATTATGATGAAATTGAGTTGGTTTTGTTGAATTGGAAGTCAATAGGTGCATGCATGTAGGAAATTGCTATGAATTTCCATGTTTGAGCATAAAGTGTGTAATCCATGTTGAATTTTGATTGAAATCCATGTATTTGATCATCTCTTCACCAATTGAGTTGAGAATAATGAGTATATCCCAAATGCAAGTGCAAATCATGGAGGTGTGAGTCTTGAATGTTTGAATTTGTTATGTTGGTGATGAGTTTGGAATAATTTGGAGCATGCATGTGTTTGATTCATGGAAATTGAGCTTCATAATGTTGAATTTGGTGTTTATATCATGTTAGTACATGTACATGTGAAGTTTGAGTCATAATATGCAAGAAATGTTGATGGGAATGCAAGTTGAAGCTCAAGAACAAGTTCTGGAAAATCCAGAAATTTTGATGTCCGCTCGAGCGGGGGAACCGCCGCTCGAGCGTTAAATACGAGCTCCCTGTATATTTTGCAAACATGGTGTCCGCTCGAGCGGGGAAGTTCACGCTCGTGCGGGGAGCTATGTAGACAGAGCCTCCGCTCGAGCGTCCGAGTTCGCGCTCGAGCGTGAAAATGATATAACCAGTACTTTTGCAGACCTCTTGGGTCTGCTCGAGCGGGGACCCCTGTTTCTGAAATTCTGAACATGCATTCTGTGTTTCGTTTTCCGTTCTCTTTCACTTCTAAGTACTCTTAGGCATGCATTGAGCATTATGAATGAATTAAAAGAAGCCTAAAGAGGAATATGTGAATTAAGTGACAGATTGAATCGTTTGTGACCCGTTGTGTTCATGTAATGTGTAGGGTCAAGCTCCAGGGCAAATCACCGAGCCGATCACTGTGAGTAATATCTTACCAAGGATATCTGAAATGTGTTATTGTCCAATTGCTTACTTCTATGTAAGTTTTATAATTTCGTTAATTCGATTGGTGGACAATGTTTGCTATGAATGAAAGTATGAACGGATGAATGGGCCAGAGGCCAGTATGATCTGAATGACAGTATGAACGGGCCAAAGGCCAGTTTGACATGAAAGTATGAATGGGCCAAAGGCCAGTTCGACCTGAAACTATGAATGGGCCAAAGGCTAGTTTGACACGAAAGTATGAATGGGCCAAAGGCCAATTTGACATGAACGAAAGTATGAATGAATGAATGGGCTAGAGGCCAGTATGATCTAAATGACAGTATGAATAGGCCAAAGGCCAGTTTGACATGAAAGTATGAATGGGCCAAAGGTCAGTTCGACCTGAAAGTATGAATGGGCCAAAGGCCAGTTTGACACGAATGAAAGATAAGTGGGCCAGAGGCCATATGACATGAATGAATTGGGCCCGAGGTCGTATGATGTGTTTGGGACCGCAATCACTTGACTTATATCTATACATATGTTAGATAGAAACGCGAATTGGGCCCAAGGCCATATGAAACATGTTGTTTTAAATACCATTTGTGTAATTTTTTTATTGATATTATTCACTGGGCTTTCGCTCACGCTCATTCATGTGTTTGTAGGTGAGCCGAGAGAGGTCCCAACCCAGCCTCAGTGAAGTCTGTGTGAAACAGCCAAGGTTTTGAAGAGTCAGCCCTTACGTCTCACACACGAGACTCGTCTTCGCCCTTTTGCTATCATGTTTTATTTTGTCATGTCGGCGAGGACTTTGGTTTATGTATGTATATAGTTTTGATTGACTAACCCAGACTGAATGATCCTGTATGTACAGAGTTATTTGTATTAGTACATATTTTGATGTGAGTTATTAACATGTATATGCATGGTTTGTTATGATGTGCCATGTAAGCACAGCTCTATGGACAAAGTTTTAAATTTTGCTTCCGGTTGGCCCCTTTACTCTGATGAGTTATGTCTGGTTTGGTTTGAGGCCGTAGGTAATCCCTCGATTACTGGCCGGTTATGTCCTTAACCCATAGGGGCGGGTTTGGGTCATGACAGGTATCCCATATCAAACATAAACAATGTTTAATGAAATGATTGCCTTAGGTTATCCCAACTTCCTTATTTCAATTATATGGGTTGCCTTCCTGCATCGATTGCAAATAATATTTAGAATGGACTTATAAGACGGCCTGGACACTGCCCGTGTGGAGGCATCCTTGGGAAACCAAGGAATAAAATTGTGAGGCTTGCCAATCACAAAGTTGGGCCAAAGCAGACAACATTTTAGGTAGAAGCTGAGCCGTGTGTCCAAGATGGATAGTATGGATCTACTGATTTACATGATACTTCCTCTTCCTCGAATTCTTGAAGTTTTTATGGTTGAATTTAGACATGACCCTGTGCATTTCCTTTATTTATATTTTATTATTATTACTATTATTATTATTATTATTATTATTATTATTATTATTATTATTATTGCCTCAACATGTTTGGATTGGTTGATTTGGAGAGGAAAAAAGAAAGAAAAAAAAATAAACAAACCTCTTCATTCTCTTTAAATTTTAGAAAAAAAATTCTCATGACTTCATTTATTAATGCATTACTATTCTTATTTGTGGGATAAGATTTTTTAAAGACAGGTAAAAAAATATGAAGAATGCTTTTAAAAACTCCCAAAACAACTTTGAATGTATGAAAATATTTTAACAAAATCTATAACCTCTTCATCAATTAATGAGATAATGTTTGAAATAGAAGAAGGAGAAAAAACGTACAGATCTATAGAAATTAATTTTAAACTGTTTAAATCATGATTAAATCCTTTATCACATTTGTCATTGTAACAATGGAACATTTTGACCATTTGATACATTTATGATTTGATAAAATCCAATGGTGCATGTGTGAATGGTGTCATGCATACAAGTTGTCTTCCCACATTGATTGCAGACAATAGTTAGAATAGACTTATAAGACAACATTGGACACTTATATTGTGGCGGCGTCTTTGGGAAACCAAGGAATAAAGTCGTGAGGCTTGCCATCTACAAAGTTAGACCAAAGCAAACAATACTTCTATTTGGGGGCTCGGCTATGCATCCAAGATGAATGGATATGGATCTACAAATTTACAAGATATATATAGCTTGGAGGATACCTCCATAATAGAAGCACCTTTTGGGTTGGAGTCCAAAGCAATGAACATATACGGTTACTATAGAACATATATTATTGATTTCTTTGACATTATATATGGATACTATTACCAAATCCATTATTATAATACAATTTCATAAATAACCTATAGAAATTCAAAACATTAATAAGAACAATTAAATGAAGGTTCTCTCATTCGAATGCAAGATGAATGCAATATGAGTTATAATTAAATAAATTGTGCAGGCTTACATCATTACATATAATAGGGTCCAACCCTTTTTTATTTACAACAACGGTGTTCCGCTAACAAATAAAAGGCCCCGTGGCCAATAGATAAAGAAGATCCTCAATCTTGAACCATTTCTCAACATTCACCCAAAAAAAAAAAAATAAATAAAACAAAAAAAATAAAAAAGAGCAACGTGGAATGAACATAATGTCCAATAGGGATCCTAACATGATCCTAACAACAACAACTTACAGATAACTATGATCATGACTGCTTCATCTTATATTATATAAATAATGTGACGGTTTATAACCAAAGTATTCTTACATAAGTACTTTTTCCAAAATCATCTAATTTATTCAACAATACAGACGGTTCACCTTCCCTTCTCATTTTCCATTTCATAAATATCATTTACCATTGGTTATTTGAAAATATGTTTATTTTTAGTACATTCATCACATTTCCTAGCCATAAACTCATGGTAAAAAAAATAAATAACCACTTTCGACAACTCACCAATACATCCAAGTACATACATATACATCTTACACGAAAATGGAAACAACACATGCTTAACAACCTTTACCCAGTCATATAAGACAATCCGTACTCATTTAACCATAACCATCGCCACACTTGATATACACAAATACACCGGGATAATAGTGATAAACAAAACTCTTTTTTACCTACCTTAAGCATGGTAAGCCAAGAATACACATTTTCATAATGGAAATGCCAATTTACTAGACACCAGCTGGAAAGTAATGGTACCTGTGCCAAGTTCTCTAGGCGCTAGTTGGAAGGTACTGATACCTCTCATTCTAAGCGCTGCCAAGTTCTCCAGGCACTAGCTGGAAGGTACTGGTACCTCTTATTCTCAGCGTATGACGTCACCAATCATTACACATTGCTAAAAGCATAAATAACGCAAGTCTAATACATTCACATACTCTATTCAACACATTATCGTTATCCTCCACTAATGACCAAGGACAAAACCTCTAGGCACATACATTTAATATGCGTAATACAATAATTCGAAACTCATGGGACATTAAGCCCAACAACAATTATAACATGTAAAGTGTTCAAAGCTTAATCCCCGTTCATTCTCAATTTACAAAAGAGTTATGACTTCATTTTTCTTTTCCGAAAATCAATTCCGTTATTCCCAATACTCCAATCATTTTCCAAAAATTCCCTTTTTCTTTATTTAATCAAAAACCTAATCCATGGTTATCAAGTCACAACCCAACTCAAGTCAACTTAACAATTGTGTAATCAAAACAATCTCATCATCTTGGTTAACCCCCTTTTTAGCAATTAACCCATTAATACAATCCACATTATACAAATATAACTATTATTCAACATTACTCCTTTATCTAATTGAACCAATTATATAACATTAAGGTTTCCCCCCCCCCCCCCAAATATGAAGATTTTTAACTACTTTCCAATTCACCAAAACAACTACCAATTTAACAATTAAAATCCCTAACTGTCAAACCCTAAATCCCTCTTTCATGATTTTTGAAAAATCCATAATATACATGATTTAATGCAATACCAATCTACCACATGTCTATCTATAAACGAGGTATTGAAAATGAGCAAAGAAATCCCTACCTCTTGAAGCGATGAGGAGAAAGCCGAAAATCCACGACGACGAAAACACGATCCGCTCAAATTAAATGGAAGCCCTTGCCGAGCTCTAAATTTTGGTATATGGAACTAGGGGTCAAATATGTTTAGAAATAGATGAAATCAAGGTTAAAAAGCTTGAACTCAAAAATGGCGGAAAGAGAGAGAAGAGAGTAAAAAATGAAGAGATTTGACCCAAAAATTGACTTTTAAAGATATGATTCTGGACAGACCACTCGAGCGGTCAAAAGTGCACTCAAGCGGTGAATCGAGGCTTCTAGTATCTCATAGTTTTTTTAAAAAACAGAGCTAGAAGGGTCTATGGACTACTCGAGCAGTGAAAGTTGCGCTCGAGCGAATTATACACACAACACAGATTCACAAACTTAAAATAGGCATAACTCTCTTGTCTGGACTCCGTTTCAGGTGGTTCTTGTGTCCAAATTAAAGCCCCGGAAGTAAGCTTTCCAATGGTTCTGGCCTCACAACAAGATTCAAAGTGTGGAGAGAGAAAATAATAAAAGAGTAAAGACTACTCAATAATAACTATTCAAATTTGGAGTTTTTTATCCAATCTTGCCCAACCACTATGGTAACACCTCAACCAAGGCTCAAATATCGACTAAGAAGCTTCTCAATCAAGATAATCAAAGAGTCAAACATAATTCCATTATAACAGGAAGTACAGAGTGCTATAACCTCCCAATCTTAGGAAATTCCGTACCCGAAATTAAGAATACACCAAAACACAAGGCAAACCAACCACAAAAGAAATACAACCACCAATCCAAGCCTAGATCCATCCTTGGGATAATTTCCCTGATCACGGTCCAACACCTAGGGGCCCCAAAGATACCGGAACAACAAGAATACAAGAAAGAGGTCACGAATGATTCTTCGACACCCACACAACTCGTTGGGATCAATGAGACAAGAAAACAAACAATGGACTCTACGTGCACCCCAAAGACATCAACCACCACTGAGCACTCAACACTCGAGTACTTAGCAAAAGAAAACCACCCTCACAACAAAACCCTCAATTAACTCTCACAAAAGAAGAAGACTTACCACGAAAACAAGGCCCAAAAGACAACGCTCTGGTACAATAAGCCCTAACAACACCAAACCCTCCTCAAAACAAAATACCTAAACACACGACTAGCAATCCAAGCTAAGTCACTACACAACATCCATCATCCCAAGTAAAACAAACGATAATAAAACTTTGTTAAAAAAAAAAATTCCTCTATTTCTTAACTCTTTGAAA
This sequence comes from Camellia granthamiana, assembly GCA_036172215.1. Lineage (NCBI taxonomy): Eukaryota > Viridiplantae > Streptophyta > Magnoliopsida > Ericales > Theaceae > Camellia > Camellia granthamiana. The sequence goes on along the minus strand of CM069911.1, from coordinate 88,013,865 downwards.
ATCATTCTCTTGTATATAAAATATTTCTCAAAAGATGCTCAGATTTTCACCGTCCATAATCAAAATATATTTTTTGCATTTTCCGTATAAAACTCAAACATTTTGTAAATATTTTTTTCAAAAACAAGGTGTTGCCCATAACACATAACCATCCATAATTTAATTGCAAAGAACTACTCATTGAAATTCCATATACCATTTAAATTAAATTTAATCCTTAACATTTATGTTTTAACAAAGCCATTTCGAGGCCAAAACATTAGGAAAAAATTTCGCTTTTCAATTCATTTCCAATATAACAACCGGTGAACCTCTACCTTCACCCAACACCCATCCCTCACATGGAGACGCCACAACCAACAAAAAACATAACATTTCTATAATATTAATTAATAGAAATAACAACTATGCTATCAACACAATAAGGCACAAGAAAATCCACAATCTTGTAATTTCTTTCTGTCATAATCATTATCATAAAATATCAGCTACACAAGGCATATGCATACGCAAATGAAGAATCTACAATATATTACCCTAACCCAAGGTTTTTCTATTAATCCAAAACATGTCTCACATAACAAGCTTCCCAACCACATACATGAGACTCCACGCTCGCAAAATCATTCCAAGCCACCCATAACCTTTCAACCCTTATACACAAGGCCAAGCTTTTTCCAAAGATGACTACTTGTCAACAAAACACCAATATCAACCAACCGACTAATCAACTCGATAAACCTCTACACTCGGCACCAAACACTAATGTGTTACTCAACACCATTTATCCCAAAAATGGAGTTCCACACACAATCCCTCATATTTTTGAATCTCGTCGGATTCCTCAAGATCAAACCATACCACCATTGTTCCCAAGAAAATCATCACCCCTATGCCTATATAGTAAGCACGTCCTTACATCTCAAACACAAGACTGGCATGGTCAATGGCAATCACACAATCCCTAACACACAAAACAATTCCCACCAACGCTACCCTCATTACTCGAGAACACAAACCGTTCTTCCTTCCAAGGAATATTTCTAGCATCTGCTCACAAAATTATCCTCTCACTCATAAACTCCACCCAATATCTAATAACACCACAAATCCATTTCACCCACACATAATTACCAACTCATAACAAATCACAACATGAACGCTACTCTTATTTACGATTGATAGAATCACAACGAACTCACTAACCAACAAAACCCAAAACACTAAACAACACACGCAAGTACCATTCTCACTAACCCAAGATACAAATCTCGCACTCCCTCAGCCATTCTCACATAACTTCACCAATTTCATAAAACTCTAAAGTCTCATATTTCCTTAGACTCAACACATCCAAAGCCTTATATCTCGGCCCTTACGATACTAGCACACCAATCACAATAACCCACAGATTTCCCGTTCTCAACAAACAACTTCCAAACAGAACAAAGCTCACAGACCATTACATAACCATCTCATAATTTAATATTAGACATACTACAACACTTGGATCATCGATCCCATTAACAATTTCTCATTACATATGTATATAAAAGAGAGTTTGAGATTCAATGTGTGCCCCCAATACATAAGGATAAACAAACAACAATATATATATATACAACACATAATCATGATGTCTCAGCATCCAACAATACACTAGTCAACAACAAAGGTTCAAATATTATCTCACCAGTGTCTAATACAAAAGCCCCGCTCAAGGGTAATACTACTGTGTTGGCTGAAAGATAGACCCTCGCGAAGCTCTCGAAGCCTAGCATGTTCGAGTCTGGTATTAATACCGCCCCCGACTGGACAGATGAGACTGAGTCTAACTAGGTTCTGGAACACCTGAAGAATTCACATGCAAGGGACATGAACGCCTAACGTGGCCCAACTAACCACAATCAAAACAAACGGTAGACCCCTTACTCTGAGATTGGCCTGAAGCCTAAGCCCCACTAGACCTCCCAACGAACAAGTCTGAAACCCCCGACGAAGACAAAGACTGAGCTTAGGATGCGCTCGCCTCTATCTCTTACTAAGTCTAGAGTGCTTATGAACCGTAGGAGTAGTCGAAGTGGCCTTCTCCCTGACCTGACCAACACACACAATCATGGCCTCTACATGGGCCGCTGTCTCAACTAGAGCATAGTAATTCTTCCACATAGATCCAATTACCTTCTCCCAGATATCATCACACAACCGCCTCTCAAACTCATAACAACGACGCTCTTTTGTTGCCACCAACTCTGGAGCAAATCTCGACAAACTAGTAAACCGCATCTCAAACTGTGCTAAAGGAGTAACATCCTGGCGTAACTTGGCAAACTGTTCTCCCAACCTTTCCCAAGTGGAAGGAGGGAAGTACTTGGCTAAGAAGGCCTCGGTAAAAGCAACCAACGTGTTACCTATAGTACCCTTAGCATATTTCCATCAATATTATTATTAACTTGCATCTCCCTTCAGTTGGAAACTCGCCAAAGAAATCCTCAACCCCTTATCTTCGACTCTGAGCATATCAAGTGTCTTGGTAATCTATTCCAACCAAATCAACCGCCTCCACCAAAAACTCCGGTGGATTGGGGCGAAGAAACTCCTTAGTGAGTTTGAGGGTATGCCCATTGTCTCCTTTATTGTGAGTTAGAACCTCTTGCACTGCTCTTATAATCTCGCGTACAACTTCATTGCCGATAACCGATACTGTAACAGCAGCTGCTAAATGAACTGTTGTGCCCCTACCGCCACTCCTACTCCCAATTCATCCTCTATTACCTCGTGTAGGCATCCTATAAAACCCAAAAACAAAACCAAACTTAGTGAACAACACAACAGCTTTCCCTGAGACACACACTCACTACCCTTAAGTTACGAGACACACTTAACCTCGAAACATAGAGACAATTAAACACTTAATTACATAATCGAATCAAGTTCATAAATATAACTACTCATCCTGCAACTCTCAAGGAATTCTTATCAGAAACCACGTGTAGACATCCCATTTTTGACCGCCCTTAAGACTTGGGTGCCTCATGTTGATCGCTTGATGGTGAAAAGCTACGCTGTACATATGCTCAATTTTCTCAGCAAGAAACCTCGATTCTCGAGTTTTAAAGCCTAGAACACCTTTGGACCAAAACCTGATTTTTTTAAGCCTGACCACTCAGAGGCCTGCAGGTCAACAGGTGGCCAGCTGGCCAAAAATTGGTGGCCGACCGTCCCTTACCTGGCGGCCAGCCGGCCAGGTTTCTCGACTGGCAGATATTTTTCCCACGTGCATGTACTGCACCAGCTGGCTCAATATAGATATTTCTGACTAAGGCATCAGGTTTTCTATATATAGAGGACCATACCTTTTGTTTTTAGGTTAGAAAAAATTTCAAGAGCTCGAATTCTTGAAAATCTCTCTTTCTATATATATATATTGCAACATGCATACACCTCACCTATACTTCTTAAACCAATATTTTAGCTCTCTTTGCTGAGATTCTTGAGTTTAAATTTCTGCTCTTGAGGGTGCTTACTTGTGAGTTTGTGAATCAAAGAGTTTCTCCTTTTCAAGAGGTATAACCTTGGCCTTCTTTACACTACTTCTCCTCTATCTTTTCTTGTTGTTTTTGTACTGGTTTTACACTGTTTTTATGGGCTGACACTTATGGCTTAAAGCTATCAAAGGTGGAGAGGTTAACCACCCTTCTTTGAACCTTTTTTTCTAAGCTTTTGCCCTTGTGTTTCCCACTTCTTTCTCAACTTTTTCCAACATTTTACCATTGCTTTTCAGAGTTTTTTAGAGGCTAAAAACGTGGTTTTGAAGTCCTAAAAATGGATGGGTTAGCCACCCCTCCTTATGCTTGCTTACTAGCTTCATTTCTCCATTATTTTAGTTAACTTTTTTAGCTTTTCATGCTAATTCCAGCACTGTTTTTGTGAGTTTTAGGACTGTTTTAGTGTGTTTACTTCATTCATGCTTTGTATAGTATGCTTGTAGTGTTGTAGTCCTCATAGGTTTGGCGGTTTAGGCCTTAGACACCAACCTATTTGAGTTGATAGCTTTTATTTTATACTTTTCATACATGTATTCACACTTGTAATAACCATCTCTACACCCTTCCTCCTTTCTTGTTTTATTTGTTTGAGAGTTTGTTTCAAATGAATGTTGTTTAAGGCATGCGAAAGAGACCCTTCCATGCTTAATGGTTTAATCTCTTCGGAGGTTTATTACTAAGGCATTACATCTCTCCCATGTTAAGAACAACTTCTTATTTGACACTTCCCTCCATTTAGTGGACTTAATTCCCATTTTTTGGACTAAATAATTAAAGAATGGAAAGGTAATTAAAAGAGGCTAATAAAATTGGACTAAAATGGTAACAAGAGTAATAAAATCAAGTCGGGTTCAATTGGACGTTAATTGAACCCATTGACTCTTGAGTCATTTCATACTCTCTAGTGATGATAATGGCTCAAGAATCAATGTCCACCACCTCCCTTGAGATAACTCCATGATAGGGAGAAGGTTTTGTTGGTCTTTACTTTCCATTTATTGAGACTTTATCCTGTCGATTCATAGATCATCACACAACAAGTTTGCGTTGATTGATGGTTTGCAAATCGAGGCTACCCCTCCCTTGATCTGTTTCATGACAGGGAGAGGCAGGAAGGACAAACATCCCCTGGAAATACTCTGTTTGTGCTCTGTTTCCTTTCTGTTGTAGCAGGGTAGACCCCTAAAATAGTGGCCGGCCAGCTACCTAACCATCCGGCCGACCACTTTTTCTAGCCGACCAGCCACTTCATTTTACATAGGCAGTGCCATTTTCATGGCAGAACAGAGCAGAGGCTGGGGAGAAAACAGTTTAATTTTTTGACTGCAGCATAGAATAGAAATTGGCAATAAACAGAGAAGTTTTTGGGCAAAAATTCATGTTCAGCGTATGTGCACTTCTTCGCTATCTGTGGCTCGTGAAATTAATTCTTTAATAGTAGGTATGTTGTAACTAAGTACTTAGATTTATTTGAACTTGTGTTAGTGTCACAACCCAAACCTGTCCCTAAAAGTTTTGCCGTGACCGACTTACACTGAGGCCTCAAAAGCAAAAGTTTTACAAAATAAATGCTAATCCATAACGGGGCCTAAAGTGATAGCAAATAAATAGTAGAATGTCCATTGTGCAGTGCTTATATACCAGGATCATTAAACACCATAGTCAGATGATTCATATACACGGTTCATATATATAAGTACAAATCATGTACGTTAACAACCCAAAAAAAAAAAAAAATTACATATTCACAAGTCCAAGTGTAGACATCCCATTTTTGACCGTCCCTCAAGACTTGGACGTCACCGTTTGAAACACTCGGTGATCATCCATGTTCGTGTTCGTCTTGAGTTCTCGGAGTTTCGGTCACGTGCCTTGCCTCAAGACCTCTCGACTCGTTTGATTTGTGCTTGGTTATACACTAAACACTTGTGTGTTTGCTTCTGAGGGTAGGGAATGGGCTTGTTGGCCATCCCCACACCTCACCGGCCTTGGCTTGAGGCCACCGGCCCTGTTTATTGCTACCGGCCAAAGGTTTTAGTCGGTCGGCTTTGTTTTTGGTCGGCCGGCTATTTTTGTTGGTCAATCGGCCATATTTTCCAACCGACCCCTTTCCATCTGCTTTTGGCAGATATTTTATGCCAGCTGTCATAGATTGCATCCACATTACACCCCCTCCATACACGTGTATAAAGGGATTTGCTCCCTTGTGTTAGCTTCTCCAAGAAGCTTAGGAAGTGGATTTCTATAAGAGATGAGGCCCTTCCTCCCTTCTCAGAGGTTCTGAAAATTAGGGTTAGAGAGTTGTATCTATCTATCTCTATATCTCCTCTCTTCACTCATTTGTGTGTGTATTTGTGGCCTAAAGTGACTTTTGTTCACACTATTGCACACAAACACCTAGTGTTACACCATCCTTGGTTGCTGAGGCTCTAAGGAGTTGTTTTCAGAGTTCTTGGGCTGGTTTTGATCCAAGGAAGGTGCTGGAGTGGTGTTCTTGAAGAGGTTCTTCAAGGGTAAGAAACTACCCTCTTTATTCCCCATTTTTGCACAAGGCTTTAGTCTATCTTGCATTTGTTTTTAAGCTTAACTTATAACTGATAAAAGTTCTGTTTTTAAGTGCTTAAAATAGTTGTTTAAGATCTCTTTGGTGTTTGGGGTTGTTTACCCCCCTCTTAGGCCTTGTTTGGCCTCTTTTGTGCCCTTCTTTGTGAGCTCCGGGACCATCTTGTATTGGCCTTCTCACCACTGAAATCCAGAGGGATTTTAGTGGTGGGGATGGTGTTTTGAGGTCCTAAGAAAGGAGAGGGCCATCCCCTCTCCTTGTTGTCTTCAATACTTATCATATTTGCCTCATATGTAAGCACCTTTTTTAAGTTTATGTTGGCCATGTCTTAGCTGGTATTTGTGGTTATTTTGCCATGGTATACCTCTATTTTAAGTTGGTTTAGACATGCCATGTATGCTTCATACACTTGCCTTGTAATCCCATGATTTGGCCTTAACATGCATCATGTTGTAACATGTGTTTTTAGCATGAATTTGGCTTAGCTTTATGAAGCTTCTAGCTTTGTTTTAGCATGCTAGAAGTCTGTTTTTGGTTGTTTTGGTCGTCCATGACTTGCTTTGTATAGCTACCATGCAAACTAGCTTATAGGCTTCGGGTGTTGAATCCTCTAGCATACTCTACTTGGATCATTTCAGTGGTTTGGCATCACTTAGAATGTGATTTCAGTCCATATAGTATGCGGGAATACTTGCATTTATCACCTACTCCATGCCTTGGATAGTTTATGTTTTATGCCTCATGAATGTTGTCATTGCGTATGCCATCATGCTTAGGTATTTGGGATGACATCTAACTGGGTTTTTGGGCTCATTTTCACATGTCATAACTCTGTTTTGGGTCGCTTAAATCATGCCATGTTTGGTTGTATTAGGTGTAGTGTAACACCTCTTTGATGGCCTTGCATGCTTCACTGTTTTTTGCCCCTTTGTTTTGGCTTGTTTGGCTTTGGTCATTGCATGTTTTAGGCTTACTTTGCCATGATTTAGAACTGTTTTGGGTTATGCTTGCCATATGCTCTTTGTTTTGTGTAGCATTGGTTCAATTCCCTTGCCTAGTTTTAAGCCTTAAGCCTTAATCATGCATGCTTAGCTTGTTTATGTGATTTGGCATCACTCTTAGCACCATTTCAGAGCATGTAATGTTGTCACATTTGCATGCTTTGCCATTCCTTTTAAGTGTTCTTAAAAGTTGTCCTTTTATGCTTAAGTGTTAGGCCAATTGGCATGCATGTTTGTATGTACTTTTGTCGTCATTTCCATAGCATTTTGGCCACTGTTTCGGACCTATTAGAGAGCTATCCATCTTGGTGTAAGTCCATCCTTTGCATGTTGTTGCATCTCGCCTTGTGTGTTGTTGCATACTCGGCTCATTGCATGTTATTGCATGCCTAAGTTGCATCTTGCATCCTTGTTAGCTTGCATTTTGCCATATGTTTGATATGTTGTTATATGTTTGCATGTTTGTTCACATGCTCATGTTGCATTGGTTTGCTTGCATGTTTAGGTTGCATAGCATTGTGCATGTTGGCATCCCTTGCTCTTGATCAATTATGATGGAGGTTAGGATCATTGTGTGTTTGTGTGCATTTCACTTGATATCAAATTGCACACTTGGCCTCTTGGGCCATCATGCATTGAAATGCGTGATTGATGGCCCGAGGGTCGGGAGACACACTCCCTTGAGTTCATAACATGATAGGGAGGGTGGTCGTGCAAACATCGCTTTGAAAATGCATTGTCATGCCTTGTCTGTCTCTGCTGCAGCAAAACAGGATTCTGCAGGAAGAGATGGCCGGTCAGCCATCTTCAGTGCCGGCCGGCTATGTATTGTTGGCCGATGGCCTCACGTTTGGTCGATGACCAGTTTCCTATGGCCGGTGGCCTCACATCTTGGTCGGTGACCTCCCACAACCCTTAGAGAGTAGTTCAGAAGCATCCTTGAGACTTGCAAAGTGCTCAGAGGTGCAGAGCAGTGTAAACAGAGGCAGCATGAGTATGGTGATGGATTTTCGAGCGAAGCCGAGCATGCATGCATTCCTCCCTCTTCCCGAAGCTGCTTTACTGTTTTCAGTAGCTTAATTAATCTGTTTAATTAGTTAAGTGTTGTGTAATATTTAATTAGCTTGTTAGTTAATTAATTTGTATTATTCTTTTCGATCCCTCCCTCGAGAGGGCGCAATTGTGTAATAAGCGTGCGTGTGTGCGATGCATGTCTTCCAACCCCCACTTCTTTCTCCCTTTTATTTAACCGCTTATGATGGTTAGTTTTAGGGCATATTTGATTTAGCATACCTTATGCTATGCATGTTTGCATTCATTCATTTGTATTGCATGCACCCGGCTCGGCGCATCATACTAATTGCATAGTACTTCAATTCCAACTTGAATACGCGTATCGAGTTATTGCATTTCATATGCCATTCTTAGGTTAGCCGAGCCTATTCTAGTTACATTTTGCATGTGTTGCATTAGCCATTTTAACATGAACTAGGATCATGCATGATTACTAACTAGTTCTTCGTTTTGGCTTGGAGTACACTGTGAGTGTTTATGCTTTAGCATCTTGCATGTGTGCGAGTGTTAACATGATAGCATGCTTGCCATGAGGCTAACTGCTTATGTGATATACCTGCCTAAGTGCCTGTGGGTGAGGTTGGATTGCTTGAATTGGAATAATTCATCAAAATCCATGTTTTAGCCTACTTGTGAGTAGCAAAATTCAAAACCATTTGCAAACAAACGGATATGCGATGCTTGGTTCCAAATTAGGCGATCTAGTCTATACTTGTATGTTGTGTGCATCACACAGTAATTCTAGGCTAATAAGCGGAATAAGAACACATAATGTTTTCAAAACTAGATATCATGGTTAGTAGAGACCCAATCTTTGATCGGGGCGAACGGGGGTGCTCATAGCTAACCTTCCCCAATCGTACCCAAGTTCTCGAGCCGAGGCAACTTTGGTGATGACGGATACGTGGCCTTAGGCAACGAGTCAGGGTGTCCTAAATTTCCCCAAAACAAAATATTTAGGTGGCGACTCTGTATCTGGCAAAGCAGTCCATGTTTGGCACTTCTTTCTAAAAATCAGTTTTTTCAAAACGATTTGCCAAATTTGGACTCTTTGATGATTCATCGGTCTTGCATTACACTCTGCGAGATTAGATACAGGACTGTGACATTGAGTCCAAACTGTAGTAAAACCCCAACGAACAAACGGGATTTCTCCCGGGACGTTCGGGGACGTCTACACCAAGCAACAAGCTTTAAAAGACTTAACAAATGTGGAGACAATTCCAAACGACAAAAGGCTCCATTTTGGAGGCTTAAGAAAGCCGCTCCATCAAAAGTTTCCTAAGCTGACCTAGGGCTGTCCTCCATGCTTCACCTGCATAAACATATATAAAAACGGAGTGAGCAAGGCTCAGTGAATAATAATAATGTAAGGAGGTTCGGGTGAATGGGCATATGTCTTGGAGAATATTTATTTAACGTATACATTTCCCCCATAATCATATTCCAAAACGGCCTCGGACCCACATAAGACGGAACGGCCTTGGGCCCAACGTGATGCACAACGGCCTCGGGCCCAACATAATACATAACGGCCTTGGGCCCAACATAATACATAACAGCCTTGGGCCCAACATATCAACAGTTGTTCTGGACTTTATAAGGTAAATGGAACATCGGCATGTCTCCATCTCCCTTGGCCTTAGAGCCATTAATCATAATAATTCATGTCATGGTAGGGTAGATGGAACATCGACATGTCTCCACCTCCCTCAGCCTTAAAGCCATCATATATAACGGAAACAGAACGACCTTAGGTCCATTTCATATGCCATTGCTCATACTTGTACCATTGCTCAATCGTTTTCACCAAGGTATCTTTTATGTAACGTATGCTATTCACAATCATAATACATAAATCATAGCACAATTTAGCACTCTTTATCTTGAATATTCCAAACACAATCAAGGTACATAATTTATAAACAAAAATATAGAAATAAACATATCGTTACACTATTATTACTCACAATGGTTTAGTTGAGCAACGGTCGCTTCCGGTACATGACCTATACACGGCACACAACTTGTAAGTAATTCACTTTTCCTTGGCCTTTTCTCTTTAGTCATTTGTCCGATTTGTTTGTTTCTTATTCAATTGTAAGCATTTCAGAAGGATCAAATGTACACATTAACAAATTTAGAGGATCAAAAAGAATAACAGAAATGGACATAATTTTTCCCCAATTCCCGCACGTGTTGAAGTCCTTCACCGCACATGCGGAGAGGTGTGCCGCACGTGCCTTTCTTTCAGGATGCCGAAGTTGCTTCCCCTGTTTTCCGCACGTGCAATCGTGAGCCCCGCACGTGAAGTCCTAGGCCTGTTTGAGCAGTCCGAAAATTCAGCAATTTCAAGCTTTTCAAAGGCATCCTCAAGGCTCTATTCAAGCAATTTCACTTCAACAACATAACATATGATCATAATAAACATGAAACCTAAACTCAAGTGGATCATAACTTACTTTAATTTGGCATATACAACTCTAACTTTTATATTCCTTCATCTTCTTCATCTTTTCATGATATGTATGTACATATATGCATGAGTTCAAAACACGCTAAAATTAAAGATAAAAAGGCAATGGCCCACAATCTAACTCAAAACAACTCAAAACACAAGAATCAACCCTTTAATTAGCCAAATCCAAAGATTACATCTTCAATTTCATGAAATTGGTTAAGTTAAGACCATAACCCAAAACCCTAACTTATATACATGTAAGAAACTTCATTTTAAGACTTGATTCCTAGCAATTGAAGAAATATTATAAGTATTTGAGTTGATTAACACTTACCTTGAGCCAATCTTTAATTACTCTTCAATCTCCAAGCTTAACTTGAATTCTCTTCTTTTCTTTCTCTCTCTGGGTGACTCTCCAGATTTTTCCACTCACCAAAATGAGAGGAGATGAGCTCAAAAGGGGCTTATATCACATGTATATGTTATATAGCTAAACTACTTGCCAAAACAAGCCTTAACGAATTAGACTAAATAAATTTTCAATTAAATTTTCCAAATGGCTCTTAAAAATTCCCATTAACATATTCATGTAATCAATTTCGATTTCTGACTCGTTAAAGTCATTAATTTCAGTTTCACAGTGTTAAACTCTAGTGAGGTTTTAGCCAAAAAAACTAATTAATTCATTACGAATCAAATTTTTACAAAAACTTTCTTATTATGTTCTAAAAATCATGCTAATCATAATTGTAAAGTCAATTTCGGTTTATCGTGCCTCTAAGGCTTTCAATTTTCAGTCCAAATGTTGTAATTTCAACGGATGTTCTTATAATCGACAGATACACGTTCAGAAATATGGAATTCATACATTTAAACATGTAATTTCACATCAAGCACATAAAGCACACATATAATCACACATATAATCACACATATAATTAGGGAATCAAAGCAGATGAAAGAGTCGGTTATTACAATTAGTTAGTTAGCATAGTTTAATTAGTTCATTTTGTTTGTAATAATTAGTTAAAATTTGGACACTTGGGCATTCGGACCCTCCTGTGCGAGGGGCATATATGTAATAATGCGTGTATGTCTTCCAACCCCCATTTCTTTCTCCTTTTTATTTAGTCGCTTATGATGGATATCATATAGCATCATGTTTTCCTTAGCATTTTCTATGACTTGCATCCATTCGTCTTCCATGGATAAAGGTTCGGCTCATCATACTAATCAATGTCAATTTCAACTTTCTTAAATCGAATATGTGCTTTACTGCATGTCTTGAATTGACTCACATGCCATGCTAGGTGTCGATTAATGCATATTACATGTGTTGCATTAGGCATTTCATAGTTAGGATCATGCATTTTTCTAACTATTTTCTTTCTTTTGGCTCACTTCAGATATTTTGGGGTAAGCATTTTTTGCTTTAGCATATCGCGTGCATGCAATTGTTACCATGTCAAACATATATACTATGAGGCTAAGTGCTTAATTGATATACCTATTTGAAATGCCTGTGAATGGAGGCTCTTCGCTTAAGTTGGGATGATTTGAATGAATATACATATGAGATCACTTTGTCAAGTGGTACATATTCAAAACACTTTTCAAAACAAACATGATATCAAAGTGTTTAAACTTCTATGAATTAGTCTATACTTGTATGTGTCACCTAGTAATGATAGCATAATAATCAGAATAAGAGCATATAATGTACATAAGAATCACATCATGATTAGTAGAGGCCGATCTTTGATCGAGTGAGTGGGGTGCTCAATTCATGACCTTCCCCTCTCATACCTAAGTTCTCGAGCCAAGACACTTTTGTGATGACGGACCAATGGCCTTTGGCATGAGTCACGGGTTTCCTAAATTTTCCAAAAATATTTAGGTAGCGACTCTAAAATCTGGCAAAGCGGTCCATTTTTGGCATTTTTTATTCAAAACCAAATTTTCAAAAGATTTGTCGAATTTGGACTCATTTGTGTTTATCTATTTCACATTATACTTGTGAAATCAGATTCAGAACCACGGGAGTTCAAACTGTAGGGCTCTCATATTTGAGGAGACTAACCCCCCGAGGAGCACGAAAAGCAAGCTACACCATGTTGATCAAGCATGTTTCCAACAAGACCTCAAAGTGAGTCGACCGGTGACAAGTATCATCTCAGAAACTTAACACTATATTCACAAAAATGCAACACATAAGTCCCAACACCTATCCTATCGATATGCAAATGCTCTCACCAAGCATAGCAAACTCGTTGTGGCAAAACGACTTCCCACAACACCAAGGTATTCAAACCCAGCTAACTCTGATACCAAGTTGTAATGCCCCACTTTTTATTTCACGGATACCATTACCAAATCCATTATTATAATACAATTTCAGAAATAACGTACGAAAATTCAATACATTAATAAGAACAATTGAGTAAAGGTTCTCTCATTCGAATGCAAGATGGATGCAACATGAGTTATAATTAAATAAATTGCCCGCAAGTTTACATCATTACATATAAAAGAAAAGGTCCGACCCTTTTTTATTTACAACAACGGCGTTCTGCCAACAAATAAAAGGCATTGTAGCAAATAGATAAAGAAGATCCTCGATCTTGAATCATTTCTCAACATTCACCTAGAAAAAAAAAATTTAACAACGTGGGATGAACATAATGTCCAGTAAGGATCCCAACATGATCCTAAATAATAACTTATAGAGAACAATGATCATGAATGCTTCATCTCATACTATATAAATAATGTAACGGTTTATAACCAAAGTATACTTACATAAGTACCTTTTCCAAAATCATCCAATTTATTCAACAATACAAACGGTTCACCTTCCCTTCTCATTTTCCATTTCATAAATATCACTCACCACTGGTTATTTGAAAACATGTTTATTTTTAGTACATTCATCGCATTTCTTGGCCTTAAACTATGGTAAAAAAAAAAAAAAACTTTCAACAACTCACCAATACGTCCAAGTACATACGTATACATCTTACACGAAAACGGAAACAACACTTGTTTAACAACCTCTACCTAGTCATATAAGCCAATCCGTACTCATTTAACCATAACCATCGGCAAACTTAATATACACAGATACATCAGGATAATAATGATAAACAAAACTCTATTTTACCTACC
>CM069911.1:87934412-87999853 GCA_036172215.1 Camellia granthamiana | reverse complement strand
CATCCCCGGGATGGGATTAGGAAGAAGCAGCCGGAAGGGCGTCGCAACACTGGCCGAAGTGCCACATAACCCTCATACCTTTGGCTTGGGTTATCTGCCCACCAAAGAGGACTGGGTGAGGAAGGGAAAAGAGATGGCTGGAAGGGCCAGGGCAAAGAAGGCCGGGAAGCCATTTGAGCTAATGCATAGGCCCATTCAGGGTACCCTAAACGGACGCTTCGTCCGGGAGGGGGAGGACTTTCCGTTTTGCGGCTTCCCAGAGCCATGGCTGAACGCAGAGAGGAAGCGCGTACCAGGTTTCGAGATCTTCTTCGACCTGCAGTTACCCGGGGAGGATGTTGCCAAAGAGCAGACGGACCCATCAGCTAAGGTTGAGCAGTGTAAAGCAGTGGACTCTGAGGGCACTGAAGTTGAAATGGGGGTAGCACTGGCATGTCTACTTTCAGATCCTCCGATCGACCAAAAGTGCTTGGGGGATAACTTCTCGGTTTCCATGATTGGGGATGAAACGGCTGCGAGCCTACCAGCAGCTATCTTGGATGCATCTATCGCACCCTCTCTCACCTGGCAATACGAGGAGGGATTTTTGTCCAGCAGTACCGGGTCAGGTAGTGAGCCGGAATCTGATTCCACTGAGTCTTGTGAGTCGGAATCAGGTTCCAGCTCGACTGAGTCTGAGTTTGGTAGTCCTGGGGATGATAACCCGGATGTCACAGTCTTGTCTAGGTCGTCTTTTTCTTCCTCATTTGAGTCTGTTGTAACCGAGAATTCGGACGATTTGGATGAACTTAATGAGAATCAAGTAGCTGTGGTTTCTGAGTACTTTTTTGTGCCCTTGATTTATTGCATAAACTCGAACTTTCAAAATTTTGATGAAAACGACGAGGAAGAAATTCCTCCGGTTTTGCAACGTTTAATTGAGCAAGAGCAGGAGAGATTTGTCAAACCCCTAATGGATGAAATCATTACCGTAAATGTTGGTACTGAGGAGGACCCGCGGCTGGTCCAGATCGGGTTCACGTTGTCTTCGGAGGAACGCGAGCGCTTAGTCGCTTTATTAAAAGATTTCAAAGATGTTTTCGCGTGGTCCTACGAAGACATGCCTGGAATCGATCCTGAGATTGTACAGCATCGGATCCCTCTTGACCCCGAGGCCCGACCAGTCAAACAGAAACTCAGGAGGATCCGCCCGGATTGGGCTCTCAAGATTAAAGAAGAGATCACCAAGCAAATCGACGCAGGCTTCCTGTTGGTATCCGAATACCCGACTTGGTTGGCCAACATCGTTCTGGTGCCAAAAAAAAATGGCAAGATCCGAGTATGCGTAGACTTCAGGGATTTGAACAGAGCTAGTCCGAAGGACGACTTTCCCTTACCGCATATTGATGAGTTGGTGGATTTCACAGCAGGGCACGCGTTGCTTTCATTCACGGATGGCTTCTCCGGCTACAATCAGATAGTAATGGCACCAGAAGACCGGGAAAAGACTGCATTCACCACCCCGTGGGGAACATACTGCTATAGAGTCATGCCGTTTGGGCTGAAGATTGCTGAAGCTACTTATCAACGGGCCGCGACCACAATATTACATGATATGATCCACAAGGAGGTTGAGGTGTACGTGGATGACATGATTGTCAAGTCCAAAGATAGAGAGGGCCACTACACCGCCTTGCACAAGTTTTTTCAAAGGATCAGAGAATTTCGGTTGCGGCTGAATCCTCAGAAATGTACATTCGGTGTTACAGCGGCAAAAATGCTGGGGTATCTGATTACACAAAGAGGCATCGAAGTCGACCCTTCCAAAATCAAGGCCATCTTAGAAATGCCACCACCAAGGACTGAAAAGGAGGTGCGAGGCTTTCTGGGTAAAGTGCAATTCATAAGACGGTTTATCTCAAAATTAACCTTGACTTGTGAACCACTTTTTGGTCTCCTGAAGAAAGGCAAGAAGTTCCAATGAGACGGCCGATGCCAAGCTGCGTTTGAACAGATTAAAGAATATCCACAGAACCCGCCCGTTTTATCACCACCAGAACCAGGGAAACCGTTGATATTGTACCTTTCAGTGACTGAAACCACCATGGGCTGCATGCTCGCACAAGAATCTGGAGACAAAGCGGAGAGGGCCATCTACTATCTGAGCAAGAAGATGTTAGAGTATGAGACTCGCTACACACCACTGGAAAAGGCTTGCCTAGCTTTGGTATGGGCTACCAGGAAGCTGCGGCACTACCTGTTAGCTCACTCCGTAATGTTGGTTTCACGAGTCGATCCCATCAAATATCTTTTCGAGAAACCGGCACTTACGGGTAGGCTAGCCCGTTGGTTGCTGTTGCTCTCCGAATTTGATCTGAAGTATGTAACACGCAAGTCAGTCAAAGGAAGAGCAGTGGCAGAGTTCTTAGCCGATCATCCGGTAGCAGGGGGTGAAGCAGTTGAGTACCTATTCCCAGATGAAACAATTCTGCATATCGACGATGAAACTTGGACGATGTACTTTGACGGAGCGTCAAATCAACACAGATATGGGATAGGGGTGTTGCTGATAGCACCCGACGATTCCCGTATCCCCCTAGCCTTCAAACTCCGATTCAAAGTCTCGAACAATGAAGTTGAATATGAAGCATGCATTGCCGGTTTGGAAGCAGCCCTAGAACTAGGGGCAAGACGGTTGGACGTCATCAGGGACTCGAACCTTGTTGTGTCTCAAGCAAAAGAAGACTGGAAAGTAAAAGAGGAAAAGATGACGATGTATCACCAGACCTTGGATTTGCTAATTCCTCGGTTTGAGAAGCTAAACTTTACTCATCTACTAAGAGAGAACAACAGGTTCGCAGATTCGTTAGCAACTCTGTCTTCCATGATAGACATCCCATACGGAGTCCGGATGCGTCCAGTCATCATCGACCAGAATTTTGCGCCAGCCTACGAGTCGATTGCTGCTATAGATGAGCTTCAGGATGAAAACCCCTGGTATCATGACATTTGGAATTTCCTGGAGAAGGAAGCATACCCGCCAGGGGTAAATGCCAAGGATAAAAGGGCAATAAGAAGATTGGCCGTTCAGTTCATCATCTGTGGGGGTAAGCTGTATAGAAGAGGTCATCTGGGAATGCATAAGCTGTGTATTGATGCCGAAGAGTCAAAGCGTCTGATGGAAGCCATCCACGGGGGGGAATGTGGAGCACATACGAACGAGGTAATGCTAGCACGGAAGATCCTCAGGCAGGGTTACTACTGGTCCACCATGGAGGAGGATTGTATCGGTTTCGTCCGGCGATGCCACAAGTGTCAAATTCATGCAAATCGCATGAACATCCCGCCGTCAAAGCTGTACAATATGACTTCGCCATAGCCATTTTCAGTCTGGGGAATTGATGTGATCGGGGCCGTCACTCCGAAGGGGTCAAATGGGCATGAGTTCATCCTGGTCGCAATAGATTACTTTACAAAGTGGGTTGAGGCCCAATCGTATACGGTGTTGAAGGCTTCACATGTCGCGAAGTTTATCAGAAACAACATCATCTGTCGCTACGGGGTCCCAAACGAGATAATTTCAGATAACGGTTCCCACTTCAAGAAGGAGGTGATTGACTTGTTGGGAAAATACAACGTGACTTTTCATAAGTCATCTACATACCGGCCGCAGACCAATGGAGCGGTTGAGGCTGCCAACAAGAATATCAAGCACATATTGCAGAAGATGGTGGAAACCTACCGGGACTGGCCAGATAAGTTGCCGTTTGCTCTGTGGGGCTATCGGACTTCGATCAGAACTTCCACTGGGGCGACTCCGTATTCATTGGTTTATGGGATGGAGGCCGTTCTACCTATCGAGATTGAGGTTCCATCATTACGAGTATTGGCCGAGTGTCAAATAGCCGAGGCAGATTGGCAGCAGAGCAGATTTGAGGAACTCATGCTTTTCGACGAGAGAAGACTGAAAGCACTGTACCACATTCAAGGCTATCAACGCAAAATTGCCCGGGCTTTCAACAAGAAAGTTACGTCCAGGAATTTAAAGGAAGGAGATTTGGTACTCAAGGATAACCGAGCTCCCATCCACGACCCTAGGGGCAAGTTCAGACCTAATTGGACTGGTCCCTACATCATTAAGTCTATCTGGTCAGGTGGAGCTGTGGTTCTGATGGATCTGGATGGCTTAGAGTTTTCACAGCCAATCAACATGGACAAGTTAAAGAAATATTACCCTTGAAAGGCTCGCTAGGCCGAAAACCCGAAAGGGCGACCTAGGCAAAACTCAGAGCACAAAAAATTTTGAAATTATAGAAACTGAGCTCGCAAGGTTGAAAACCCGCAAAAGGGCGGCTTTGGCAAAAGTTAGGGCGTAAAAGGAGAGCAAAAATACCCGAGTGAACCTAAGCCTGAACTACGTAAGGCTTGATTCCCATCTTTGGGACACGTAGGCAACTTTATCCCGAAGCTCAGCCATAAACATTTTCCCCTATCAACTTTGTCCATTTGATCATCTCAGTCATCCTTGTCCATCAGCATTCATCATGATCTCCGGTGCAGTGCTTCTCAGACTAGGGGCAACTTTCCGTTGCTGTGCAGTGCCACGGTGCTATGTAGACTAGGGGCAACTTTCCAGTTGCTGGAATCCGGGGTTGTGCATCTCAGTGACAGATCTCAGGCGTGTCCAGTTCTGATCCATATCGAAAATAGTTTTGAAAAGTTTTAATAAAAGTTGACTTTGTTCAAACTAATCTTTTTACAACTAAGACCATTTTTGGACCAAAGCGGAAAATTTTCAGTACCAACAACTTTCAATTCCATTGATTTCAAAACAGAGTTCTCTCGCTTTTGCATACGATTGAAGTTGCTCTTTATTACATTCATGAGGAAAACTTGAAAGTACTAGTAAAGCAATAAATCCGGGGCATAGTTAAGTCAGGTATCCCTGCGCCCCCTCCCGGAGCTAGTCGAAGCCTCTGATGCCAAGCTGGGCCCAATCTGTGCCTCCTTATTGAGCCAATCCCAGCATTCGTCAGACAAAGTACAATTGAAAGTGGGAGCGGGGGCTAGGAGCTCTCGAGTCCTCCATGCCATGGCATAGCGGGCAAGCTAAGCCCCTCGGACCGGGAATACAGCCGGGTACTCTATCTCCTCCGGTGGGCAAGTCTGATCATGGCCAAATTGGCGCTGGAACCGGAACGGGAAGTAAAACACGCAGTGGGTCAGACCAATCAACTGGATCCCGACCAGTCGAGACATGCTATAGCTCATCGCCGGGAGATTGAGCCAAGGACAACGCCAAGCAATGCGATCTGCAGACAGGTTGCACATCCAGTCGAACCACCACCCCTCATCATGGGCCTCGACTAAGCGTTGACGAAAGAAGTAGCCACGGGCTGAATAGGCTGGGCAGGAGTCCACAACCTGCAATTTATCCATCAACCATACCTGGGGGAGGGATGAAAAATGAGAGAATAAAGAATAGAGAGATGTACGATGAGAGAAAAGCGAGAAAAGGGTTTTGTGAAAAAAAAACCGAGCCCGAGGGCCGAGTGATGTGAGCAATATATATGTGAGATTGGGTGGGAAACATTACCTGCAACAGTAGTGGACTCCCTGCAAGTCTGATCGTCTCCCGGCGATAGAAAGCATCCAAGCCCATCAGCGTCTCGGCCAATGTCATGGCAATACAGCTCTTTCCTTCTTTCAAGCCTTGAGCAACTTCAATTAGACGAATGCTAGACCCACCAAAGCCTGGAATGAGCAAAAAGTGAGATAGCATACACAAGCAAAGGGCGTGTTGCCGAAAACTTTGCCAATAATGGTTGCCGCGGTCACTAGCGTCAGAAAAGCGATGGATCAAGCCGAGAATGTCCAGTTCCCCGTTGCAGATCAGAGACCGGGCATCATGCATGGTAAGCCCACACATCTCCCCTAAAGCTTGGGCGTGGCCAAAGCGAAACTGAGGCAAAATCTCTTCATAGCGTTCAGATTCCATCAAAACTTGAAAATCTTCGAAAGTTGGACATACCTCTTGCCCGCCGAAGCTGAAAACATGCGTCACTGGGTTCCAAAATCTCGTCGCGGCATGGAGGAAGGGAAAGTGCAGCGGAGTACGGCTCAACGTGAATAGTGCATTCAAGCCGAAACCCCGGAAATTCAATTTTTCCGAGCCATCTAAAGAAGACATCCAAACTGTGAGATTTTCGGCAAGGAAGGCCTCCATTTTGGCGAAAAAACTAAGTTGAAATGAATCAACCACGAGTTTGAGGCTTTTAAAGAGGATAAGACACTATTCGGGGGACACGTGTCAAAAGTTTGGTGGTTACAGAGCTAAGTGGCCGGCCGGCCACCTTTTCTAGCAAGCCGGCTACCTTTCTCCCCTCAATTGTAAAAAAACTGGCCGGCCGGCTCCCAAAAGTGGCCAGCCATGCTCCAATGTGTACCATTGATCCTGTTTTACCCTCCGGAAGGAAGTTCCAAGCATTTCCATGCACTAGGAGTGTTGAAGGCCTCCATTTCCCTCTCTTTCGGGTGTGTTCCGTCACCCAGATCGTCCGAGCTACACTTTGTTTATTGAGTTGTTATTCAATCTTGCTTATCAAGTTGTTGTTTTGCTTATCGAGTTGTTGTTGTGTCAGTCGAGCTATTTTGATTATCGAGTTGTCAAAGTTTTGTGTATTTGAGTTGTTACTCTTTACTTATCAATGTTGTTTTGTTTTGCTTATCGAGTTGTAAACTTGCTAAGGTTTTGTTGCTTCTTAGTAAGATAAGTTGTTTGGTTTGTTGTGTCGGTTCATTACCTGACCTGGTAAATACACAATGCACACTTCCATTCAAAATCTCATTTTTGTGCAAAATGATGCGATGCGATGCTGAAAGCATAAAATACAATACTTTTTTCAAAAACTGTTTCATTCCATCATGCTTCCTTTGTTACATTTTGCAAACAGAGGTACAAGTTTTACAGAAAATAAAACTGCCTAATGATATACAATGTGCTACAACTACTAGCAAAAAGGTAAATAAAACAGGGGACTGCAGCATCAATGCTCTCAGGAGCGGGAATAAGAGGCCCTCTTCATCCTCTTCTGCGGAGCAGCCTCTGCACCACCACCATCATCCAAGTCGGAGCTACTATCCTCGGGATCCCCCTCAACCTCGCCTCCACTCCCCGAATCGGGATCGAAACTACCCTCTCTATCAGTAGATGTCTCCGACTGACGATCTGCAGCCTCCTCCTCCTCATCCTCACCGGGCTCCTCCTCTACAAGGTGTGCCCTGCGTCTGCGAGACGACCCCCCTCCCCGAGCTCCTCGAAAAGGCCGGGATGGCTCAGCTCCTCGAAATGGCCTGGATGGCCCAGTCCCTCAAGAAGGCCTGGATGGTCCGGCTCCTCGAAAAGGCCCAGATGGTCCACCTCCCCAAGAAGGCCCAGGTGGCCCGCTATGTGGCTGAGCGTATACCGGGGGCATCTGAAAATAAAGAATACATCAGCTCAAGCATGTATATCAGATACAGATACAAGCAAACTACACAGAGTGGATGTAGGCGAGTACAGTGCACAAATGTGGTGTGTGTCAGACGTGCTCTACACAAACAGCCTATCAGTACAGTGGAATGATCAAAATCAGCATATCATCAGGAGTATGATAAATGCTAGAAAACTAAAGGAGACCTGGAAGCCGATGATGGACAACTGCACCTCTCTACGCAGGACCATCCCCTCAAGTGAGGCTACCATCTCGAGCACCTGATCCATGTACTCAACGGGGGGCTGCAGATGCAAAGACAAAGGCATCAGTAAGGGAACGAACGTCCAAGTATCTGAGTAATGAATCAAAGCTTTGAAACATACCGGTGGTGAGTCAGGGTCTCTGACATATCGGTGACCAGGCATCGGAGGCTCTATCGGGATCGAAACCGGAGAAGTAGTCCCATACTGCCACCCCATCAACTCAGTCGGCATGTTCGGCCATCCGGGATGATGATAAGTCGGAGGAATCGGGGGAACTGGTCTACCCCCACCTCTAGATGTACCGGCCCTGCTGGTGGAAGGGGCGTCTGTAACCGGGGCCTGGCTCGAAGATGGCATGCTGGCAGGCCTCATCACCGGAGTATGAACTCCTGTCAATGGAGGCATCAGGTAGATGTGACGGTAAGTGGCATAATCTCCCTCCTCAAGATGCAGTAAGGCATCAGTACCCAGCATAGCATTAGTAACATCTCGTGAAGAGAGCCTGTCAGCGATCCGCATATCAACTGGGGGTGCTGAAGGAGGGTCCTGAGAAGTATAGCCCCATACCTGACGCAAGAAGAGCTCCCCCAGAAACCAGGCCCTACCAACTGGCCCTTCGAATAGGATCCTGTACTGGGAAGCACCCTGCCCTCCGGCAAACTGAAATCGGATACCCTCACCTAAGGGTGCCCAAGGCTGCCATGTAATCTGCAAACAACTGATGCATAAACCAATCAGAAATCGGGAAAGTGCAAGACAGATCAGAGATGAAAACACAAAGGACTGAGAGTTTTGAAATACCTCTATCGACCGCACCGTGTCGAAATACTGCCGTAGATAAAGGAGGGACTCCCGAGGTCTTGGCTGATGCTGGCCTTCAAATACAAGTGAGTACGGGGTCACGAGGGGCCTCTCCACTACCGGCTCCGGGGCCAATGTCGGGAAGTATACATAGACCCATAACTGTGGAAAACAGTGCAGAATGTAAATGCAAAGTGCTGAGGGCAAAATACAGAGTGTAGAGTGCGCCGTGTGTGCAAGATACAAGTAATGAGGAGCAGAAATGTAAATCAGAAGGGCAGAAAGTACCTCCCAAGCTCTCCAGTAGCCACCAAGCAAGTCTCCCCGACCGCGGGAGGTCGCGCTCATATAGCAGTAAAGGGTGGCCAAGCCGGCGCCACCCTAGTCATACCGTCTGACCTGTGATAGGTCCACCAGAGCGCTCAACAGATACAGTCCAACCATGTTCCCTCTATCGGCAAACAAGGTAGTCCCGAAAAGGAACATCAGAAAACCACGGGCATACTGCTCTGCCTTCTCAGGAGTCCCGGGCTCCATCTCCACCTTCCGAAAATGGAAAGAAAACCAAGTGTATCGGACTCTCCCTGAAAGCCTATCAACAGGAGGGCGAGCCCCCAATAAGTACACCCAAGCAGCCTCCCACTCGCCCATATCCTCGTCGTAAGGAATCGGCCAACCTCCCACGTCCAGGCTAATCAACACAGCAAAGTCAAGCGGGGTCATAGTCAAGTCCCCCGTGGCGGAAAAATGAAAGGAGTTGGTGGTGTCCCACCATCTCTCCACCAAAGCTGCCATCAGCGTCCTCCTGACAGGACAACGAGATAGCCCAGTGCAGAAGGGCCCGAACCCTGCCAAGTCGACCAAATCCCGGACAGCCTCCAGAAGCTCGGCATACCAATCCCGCGCTGCGGTAGAGCCGTATCCCCGCACAGTGCGAGAGCTCACCTACATTCAGAATAAATACATGTTTCAGCGTAAAATGAATAAGCCGTGTGCAAATGAAATGAATGAGCCGTGTGCAAATGAAATAAATGAGCAGTGTGCAAATGAAATGAATGAGCTGCGAGCAAATAAAATGAGAAGGCTACGTGCGAAGTAAAGTCAGTGAGCTGTGTGTTCAGAAGATCAATTATTTGGGCTGCGTGTTCAACTTTCAATCAGTGTGTGCTGCGTGTTCACCTTTAGTTTGGGCTGCGGGTTCAACTCTCAATCAGTGTGTGCCGTGTATTCACCTCAACAACGAGCTGTGTGTTCGACATCAAAGTGTGGGCTGTGTGTTCATCACAAATGTTTGGGCTGCGGGTTCAACTCTCAATCAGTGTGTGCCGTGTGTTCACCTCAACAACGAGCTGTGTGTTCGACATCAAAGTGTGGGCTGTGTGTTCATCACAAATGTTTGGGCTGCGTGTTCAACTCTCAATCAGTGTGTGCCGTGTGTTCACCTCAACAACGAGCTGTGTGTTCGACATCAAAGCATGGGCTGTGTGTTCATCTCAAATGTTTGGGCCGCGTGTTCAAAATCTCAATCAGTGTGTGCCGTGTGTTCACCTCAACAACGAGCTGTGTGTTCGACATCAAAGTGTGGGCTGTGTGTTCATCACAAATGTTTGGGCTGCGTGTCCAACTCTCAATCAGTGTGTGCCGTGAGTTCACCTCAACAATGAACTGTGTGTTCGACATCAAAGAATGGGTTGTGTGTTCATTTCAGAATTCAAGTATTGGGCTGGGTGTTCAATTCTCTACCAGTGTGTGTCGTGTGTTCACAATCAATTTATGGGTTGAATGTTCAGAAATTCAAACGATTGAGAACTGTGTGTTCAGAATATAAACAGAATGCTATGTCATACACTAAACGTTCTGAATAAGCTGTGGACTCAAAATGAGCAGACAAACAAGGCAAAGGCATAGAATGCATGAAAAATGCAGAATATGTTGCAGAAAAGGTAAAAACGAAGTAAATACCTCTCGTGCCTCATATGAAAGGTGATACTCTGGCTCCCGCAGAAGCAGATCCCCGGACGCTCGCTCATCAAAGTCTGTGAAGTGATGGAAAACAGCTTGTGGAAGAACGTGTGCCGGCGGGGCGTACCTCTCGGAAATGAAGGGTCGAACCCCCGGAGGCAGGGCCATAATGTCAGGATCATCCCCGGCACTCGAAGGACCCCCACAGTGTGGAAAATGGCCGGCCATTTCAGAAAATCTGCAAAAGAAGCAAAAAAATAAGCAAAAATGAGCCAAAATTGGAAAAAGTCAACAAAAGTCAACTCTCGGGAAATGAAAAAGTCAACAAAAGTCAACTCCCGAGAAAATCTTCCAAATGTTGAGGCGAACTCACCTCAAGTGGCGAAAATGAGAAAAGAAGCCCCGAAATCAAAATTTAATCGGTTCAAAGTGCTTAAAACTGAAAGATTTCACGAAACCAACTTGCGTGGGACGTTGGAAAACGCATATAGAGCACAAATCTGAGGGAGAAAATGGTTTGGGGGGCTAGAGGAGATGATTTCGGAGCTGAGGTTATGAGCTCAAAGTGTTTGGGTGAGTGGATTTAAAGAAAAGAAGGTGAAAAGACCAAAATGCCCGCGGATTTGGGCAAGTGGCCGGCCGGCCACCTTTTCAGGCTGGCCGGCCATCTCCTTTTCAAAACCTAGCCGACGGCCTCCAAGGGGAAATAAAACTGGCCGGTGGTGATCCCTAGGTGGGTCCCAAGCTCTCTGCAAATTTTGGGAAAGATTGGAGTTCCCGGGACCTGAAAAAGTACAAAAGAAATGCACTTTCTGTCGCGAAATCGCTCCGCCAGAACTTCAGTTTCAACTCCTGATGCGTATCTCATCATTACTCATCGAAAGTGAGGTGCATCCTTTTTGAACATGTTGTGATCTCTCCGGGATGTAAACCGGAGGCCGTGGTCGAGTCGCCCTCACCAAAACGCGCATTTCTCTGCCCGTTGTTTCGTGACAAACATGCATTCTAGTTCGCGCTTATTCTGCATTGTTGTGCACATAACTTGCATTCTCATGAACATACTTGCACTGTTATGCACGTTTTCTTGATATTACCATGCCTCTATGCTTAAGCTTGCGTTGTCACGCACGCTCCTTTCTCGCATTGCGATGCACTCACCCACCACCACATTTGTCGAACTTTCGATATCACATTGAATATATGTTGCTAAACATGTTGTGCTTGTTGAGTTTCTCTCTTTCGCAGGCACGATATTGTATGTACGGTTCATTTGAAGCTGGTGCGACCAGACGAATCGCGCAGGTATCGTATCTTCTCCGTGTGAGACGGGGCGAGAGTTGAATAATTCTCCGCATTCTTAACTGCATAAAATGTAGTTGTTGCTTTGCATTCTTGCTTAAAACTGTCGCATCTATTTGCGAATACTTGCTTCATTACAGCTTGCTGCATTTGCATGATCTTTAAGTTACATCTGGCCCTGTGCATATCGCTTTGCATTTTGCCCCTTGCCTACGGGTGCGCCTGCGGGCATATCTCTGTTTATCTTGTATAATTGTCTAAGTCTTCGGCCTTGTCAAAAATGGGTCGTCTCTGGGCTTTGACATTCACTCCCGTCATTTCTTGACTTCCGAGTTCTGTCAAAGAGGGGCAACTGTAGACACCCCATTTTTGACCGACCTTAAGACGCAGACGTCACCGATTGGTCGCTTGGTGATGTTGCATACTGTGCTCGTCTAGAGGTTTCAGAGTCTCGGCCGCGGGCCTTGCCTCTAGACTTCCGGACTCTTTCTGTGCTTTGCCTCGGTTTGCGAACCAGGCTCTGTTTTCTCTGTTTTCTTTTCCCGAGGGGAGAGAGGGGTCTCGTAGACCATCCCTCAGTGGCCGTAGGCTACGTTTCGTGGTCGTAGGTCATTTTGCCCATTTCGGGGCCCGGTTCCCGGTTTTCGGAGCCGTTGGCCGTGTGCCTCGGTTCGGGACCGTCTAATCACCTCCGTTCGCTCCGGTTTTTGGCATGTATCTTATTTACTACCCTTTGAGGGACACTGTGGTCTGAAAGACCCACTTCGTGGTCGAACACCGCTCCCGGTGCCTAACAGTCAGTTTTCGGGGCCTCGGACTGCGCGTTTCGGCCCCCGAACCTTCATTTTGCATTGGTTTGTGTTCATTTTTTGCAGGGACCTCTGTTTCATCACCAGGAAGGTCATAGAAGGGTGGGAGGCCAGTAATTATTCCAGCAACCAGTTATATTTCCTCATCGCTCTCCGTCGCCCGTTTTTCCTCACTTAAAAGCCAATGTTGACCACCCTAAGTCCATTTTTTCCAGCTCCAAACCACATATTTGTGTTGTAAACACATGGGAGGCCACCAACATCATATGGTCGGCTAGTAATTGTGATTGACCCTTTTGAACCCCTCCTAAAAGTGGCCTATTCTCTCTCCTGGTTCACTGTTGCCATTTTTTTAACCACAGGGTTGTGTTGAGAACACCTGGGAGGCCACCAATTTGTGGTGGTCGGCTAGTAATTTGACTTGACCCTTTTGACCCTTGGCCGGCCGGCCATGGGGAGGGCCGTCCGGCCACCTGCAACCTCAAAAGCTGGCCGGCCTTGCTCCTCTCAGTGAGTACAGTCCAAATACACTTTCCCCCCCCCCAGATTTTGTATCCGGGGGGCCAACTTTTTGGGGGGAAACTTGAATTCATTTCCCCCCCCCCATTTTTCCCCCTCTTTCTCCCCCTCTTTTGTCTACATAAACCAGCCTCCAGCTCTGGTTTAGGGGTTAGAAAAAAAAACCTTGGAGCTCCTATATTGCATCTCTCTCTTTCCCTCACTCCAAGCTCCAAACCTCTCAAGTCCTACACTCATTTCTACACCACCACCTAGCACCACACCACCACTCCATTCCAGCAGCTTGGAGGGCCTTCTCAGAGCTTTGGAGGCACCATTTCTCAAGCCAAAAGTTTGCTAAAGTTTGGTCTTCAAGGGTGAGTGTCATTTCCCCTCTTTTAAGCTTATTTTTGCATGCTTTCTTAGCTATTCTTGCTTGCATTTTTGTGCTCCGACCCTAACTGAAAGTAGCATTATTTTGAGCTTTCCTTCATGTTTGTTTAGGGTATTTACCTGTTTGAGGCTTCCCTTTGGTACTTGCTTCATTACCCCTCTTGTATCCCCCTTTCTTGCATAGCATTTTTGGCCTATATGTAAACTGTTTTGGGCTCTGTTGTAAACTGTAATGTAGCTTATTTTGAGCCCTTCTTCAATATTGTTGAAGGGATCATCACTTTTTGGGGCCTCCATATGTCACTTGTCTCTTTACCCCTCTCTTGGCCTCATTTTTTACATGATCTATTAGCCTCTTGTGCTTTTGTTTTTGGGCTCTGGTCCGAACTGTAAAAGGCCCTATTTTGACCCCCTCTTCATGTTTCATTAAGGGTCTTTTGCTGTTTGAAGCTTCCCTTTTGTACTTTGTGTTATAACCCTCTTTTGGCCTTATTTTGCATAGTATTTTGAGCATGCTTGTGCACTGTTTTGGGTTTGATCATTGACTGTAAAATACCATATTTTGGGCCCCTATTCAACATTGTAGAAGGGCCCTTCTCTGTTTGAGGTCAGCAGCTGCTACTTGCTTCTTTGTCCCCCTTTTGGCCCATTTTTGCATGCTAACTTAGGCCTATTTGTGCTCATTGTTTGGCCTTTCTTAAAACTGCAAATATGCTTATTTTTGGACTGTCTTGATTCTGTCTTTAGGTCTCATGTTCAAATAATTCATGCTTTGTATAGCTGTAAGCTATTTCATGTGCCTAGTTTCGCATTTCGGGGCCATTCCATGCATCGGGTGCCATGTTTTCATGTTTCGGGGCTGTTTTGCATCGTTTTTTGCTACTGAAATTTGTATGCTTGTATTCCATGTTCCATGCCTTGCCTTTTCTTGTTAGAGTGGCATTTCGTGCCTTAGGGTCGGTCCTCGATTTGCGTGCGCGTGTGCACACATCTTGAAGTGTCTCATTTTCATCTAATGGCCTCCTATGTAAGTGTGGCTGAGGTCCGCTTGTGTTGGTGTAAGTCCATCATGCATTGTGTATGCCATTTCATTCCATAGCATTGCGTATGCTAGGTTGTATGTTAGAGCATTGTGTATGCCATGTTACCTCGTGCATCGTGTATGCCATTTCATAGCATTGTGCATGTTAGGTGGTATATTAGTTGCATTCATGCATGTCATGCACAGTGCATTGTGCTTGGAATAGGGGTTAGCCCGAGCAAGGGAAACGAGGTACGTTTCGTACTCCGAGTGACGGAACGTGTCTCAATTCTCCAGTCACCGACACTCCGGATTACCCATGATGGAGTTTAGGTTTTGTTGTGTTTTTGTGTTGCATTCATTCCATATCGAGTTGTGCAATTCGACTCCTCGGCCATCATGCATCGAGATGCGTGATTGGTGGCACGAGGATCGAGGCATGCATACATATGTGAAAATACATTACTATGCTCCTTTCCTGCTCTCTGTTACAGCAAATCAAGAATTAGCAGCCTTCCGGAGCTTGGCGCGCTTTCCAAAGATAATTGCAAAACAGAGGCATATCGGGGCATCCCAGTGGATTTCCGCGCAAGGCAGCCCAAACATACATCATTCATCTGAGTCGAGACAGTCCCTGGCTTGCATGCCAATTTATAGCTTTCCTAGATTAATTTGTAAATTAATTAGGATTTTTGTATTTATTCGGGACTGTATTATTTATTCATTTGGGACTGTATTATTTATTCGGACCCTCTGTGCGAGGGCATAATTGTAATAAGTGTGCGTGTGTGTGATGTATGTCTTCCAACCCCACGTCTTTCTTCCCTTTTATTTACCCGTTTATGATGGTTAGATTAGGGCATGTTTCAATTAGCATACAGTATGATAGCATGTTGCATTCATTCATTCTGTTTTGCATGCACCGGGCTCGGCGCATCATACTAACTGCATTTGTATTTCAATTCCAAATTGAATACTTGTTAACTGTCGCATCTCATATGCCATGTTTAGAATAGCCGAGCCTGCTATCATAGTTGCATTTTGCATGTGTTGCATTAGGCATTTCTGTATATTTAGGATCATGCATGGATTTCTAATTAGCTTATGTTTTGGCTTGGAGTACTCGGTAAGTTTTTATGCTTTAGCATCCTTGCATGCGTGTGAGTGACTGCCATGATAGCATGCTTACTATGAGGCTATTTGCTTATGTGATATACCTGCTTGAATGCCTGTGGGTGGAGGTTGGGTTATTTGGATTGGAACAATTCATCAAATGTTTGTTTTAAGCCCATTAGATAGTGGCAAAACCATATTTTTCTAAGCCCACCCGAGGGTGGCAAAATCTGCATTTTAAGCCTACTTGCGAGTAGCAAACCGTTTTCAAAAACAAACATGAAATGTTTTGTTCCAATTCAGGCGACCCGGTCTATACTTGTATGCTGTGCGCATCACATAGTAATCCTAGGCTAATAACCGAAAAAAGAACACATAATGTTTTCAAAACTCGATATCATGGTTAGTAGAGGCCGATCTTTGATTGGGCGAGCGGGGGTGCTCACGAAGTGACCTTCCCCAATCATATCCAAGTTCCCGAGCCGAGGCAACTTTGGTGATGACGGACACGTGGCCTGAGGCAACGAGTCAAGGTTTCCTAAATTTTCCAAAATAAAATATTTAGGTGCCGACTCTATATCTGGCAAAGCAGTCCATGTTTGGCACTTCTTTCTAAAAATCTGTTTTCTCAAAACGATTTGCCGGATTTGGACTCTTTGGTTCAAGATTAAGAACCGTGACACAAATCGAGTCCGAGCTGTAGCGAGGTCCCCCGCAGGCTTGTTACACCCCTATGAGTCTGTTCCCTCATCACTCATTCTCCTCATTCCCCACTTGCTTCTACTCTTGTTCCTGCTCCTTCTCCTTCTCTTTCTCCTTCTCCTTCTCCCCATCCGGTGTTAGTCTATTCTTGTTGCAAGGCTCTCCCTCCACCAGTTGTCTTTGCCCCTACTATTGATCCTCCTACTTCTGACGACTCTGATCTTGCTAACCGTAAGTATCCCCTTCGCATCCGTAAACAGGTAGTCAAACTTGATTTCACTAAAACATGTTTTTGTCCTTCACAATGTGCACTCTTTTTCATAACCTCAGTCTTACAAGGAGGCCTATCAGGAACCTCATTGGATTCAAGCTATGGAACAAGGTTTTAAAAATCGGACTAGACCGGCCGGTTCGACCGGTTAAACTGTCGACTGGTCAAGGTTCCGGTCCGAATATACCCTCTTAACCATTCCAATCCAAAAAAATGGCCTATTTAGAGACAATCGAAAAAATCGGCGGTGGGACCGCTAAACCAATTGACCCAAGGATAAGTTAGGTGAACCAGCCGGGTATAGAAAATTAAAAATTTTGAACTTTTTTGTTTTATATTTTCTAACTAGTTTTTTTTTTTTCTTTCTTTATATATATATATAAGAAAATTTTAATTAGAAATGCTCTTTCAAAAGTCTCCTCTTGTGAGGAATCCCATTGAAAGCTTGAAATTATTGTGAAAGACTCTACATATTTATAAGAAAAAAAAATCTTTCAAAAAAACTTAAGAAATTCATGTGGAATTCAATCAAATTTATTGCAAGGAGGCTTGAAATTTTGACATCCCTCCAAAATTTTTGCTTTTCTTTCAATCAAATTATTTGAATTAAAATCATATGGAGAGAATATTGAATATTTAGTTTCCTATTCCAAAATCAAAATTAACAATATTTTAAAATATATTATTATATTTTTTAGTAAAAAAAATATTAGGAGAAATATTTAAGATAATTTAATATTTTCAATTTTTTAATTTATAATTTTATTACTTATATTTTTATTTAAATATAATTTTAATATATTTATGACGACATGATTCGATTTCGGTTCAACCCAATGGTTGAACCGATGACCCGTCCACCAAATCCCTTTTCCAGTTCGCTCACTGATTCGGTTTTTAAAATATTACTATGGAGGATGAGTTGTCTACTTTGCAGAAAACTAATACTTGGGAGTTGATTCCTTTGCCTACTGGTAAAAATCTAGTTGGTTGCAAATGGGTCTACAAAGTCGAGACTCATTCTAAGGGTTACCAAGGGTTTTTCAAAGGAGTATAGTATTGATTTTGAGGAGACCTTTTCCCTTATTGCCAAGATGACTACTGTCCGTACTTTGATATCTATCGTTGTTATTCATTATTGGCTTCTTTATCAGATGGATGTTAAGAATGCTTTTCTTAATGGTCATCTCGCTGAGAAGGTTTACATGCGTCCTCTCCCTGGCCTTCACCATTCCTCTAGACAGGTTTGTCGTCTTCGGCGTGCTTTGTATGGTCTGAAGTAATCTCCTCATGCTTAGTATGATCGCTCTCAGACTGCTTTACTAAGTCTGGGTTTCATCCTTCTGCCTATGACTCTGCTTTGTTTCTTTTCCACACCTTTGCTGGTTTTGTTGCCTTATTACTGTATTTGGATGATATGATTATTACTAGCTCTGACTCTTCTGCTATTATTGAGGTCAAGTAGCATCTTTTCCGCACCTTGAAAATAAAGGATTTAGGCCCATTGCGATACTTTCTTGGTATTGAGGTGACCTCTTCTCCCAAGGGTTACTTTCTGTCTTAGGCCAAGTATACTAATGAAATTATTCACCGTGCTAGTCTTACTGACACTAAGATTGCTAATACCTCCATTGGGCTTAATGTGAAATTTAACACTGCTAATGGTGTTTAAATCAAGAGCTCGTGGGTTGCTTAGTCTATCTAATGGTTACTTGCCCTGATCTTGCCTATGTTGTTCATGTGGTTAGTCTGTTCATTTCTACTCATCATTCTACACATTGGGCTGCTTTGGTTCGGACGCTTCAATATCGTCGCGATACTATCTTATAAGGATTATTGTTGTCCTTTACATTTTCCTTAGCTTTAGTAGTCTATGCTGATACTGATTAGGCTAGTGATGTTACAGATCGTAAGTACACTTCTGATTTCTGTATATTTCTTGGCGATTCCTTAATTTCTTGAAATAGCAAGAAACAAATTGTTGTAGCCCGTTGTACTGCCGAAACTAAGTACCGTGTTATAGCTCGTGCTATTGCTGAAGTTGTCTGGCTTCATTGTTTTCTCTCCGACTTGGGCGTCCCTTAGTATTCTCTGACCTCCCTCTATTGTGATAATCGTAGTGCTATTCAAATTGCCCATAACACTGTCTTCCATTAGTGAACAAAGTACATTGAGATTGATTATCACTTTGTCCGTTGACATCTGCAGTCTGGCTCTATCTCACTTCATTTCGTCTCTTTAGCTCTACAACTTGCTGACTTCTTTAATAAGACTTACGCCATTGCTTGGTTTCAGTTTATTCTTGACAAACTCTTAGGCCCCGTTTGTTTTCAGAGATAGAATTGAGGGGATTCATAGTGAGGGGATTAAGTAAAATTATGTTTGTTTTGATGGTAGTTGTTAGTGTAGGAATTGTTAAATTATTTTTATATAAAATAATAAAACAAATAAAAAAAATATAAAAAATTAAACATTAATATTTTTTTAAAAAAATCCCAATATATAAAAAGTAAAAAAAATAAAAAAATTCTAATCCCCTCACTATTTTTTTAATACTATCTCCACCTCCTCTATCTCAATCCCCCTTACAACATCCATCTATATCACCTCCTCCATCCTAATCCCCTCCCCAACTCTACAAACAAACACAACACTAAATAACCCTACCTCCATCTTAATCCCCTCCCATCTATTTAACCCCAAAACAAACGGGGCCTTAGTATTTTCTGCTAAAACACCTTGAGTTGAACGGAGGTGTGAGAATATTAAGTCAGGTTTATATACATATATGGTAGTATATATTGTACATATATTTTAAGAGGTTGTGGGTATATATATAGCAATGTTTTCTTTTCCTTTTAGTCTTACGCTGTGTTTGGTTGGGGGATTTGGAGAGGGATTTGGAAAGGGAAAGGGAAAGGGAAAGGGAAAAGGTGTGTGAAACTAGGTGAAATATAAGTATGTTTTATTCACATTTCACCTACCTTTTCCATTTCCCTTTCTAAATCCCTCATCAAATCCCCCAACCAAACACAGTATTAGGGTTATGATTATTATATAATTAGATGTATTCTTTGTATTATAATACAATTGAATATATAAAAAAACATTTAGAAATCTTACAATGTAAACCAAATTATCAAAAATAAAATGGACCTTATTTTTTTTTTTTTTTTTTTTGTTACAGGAAAATCCTCCCTACCCTCCCGCAGGTCCAAGGCAGCGCCCCTTGCAGAGATCACCAAGGTGTCCTGTTAGCCGTTCCGAGCGAGGAGACTATAACCTGGGAACTTGCCCCGACCTCCCAAGACAAGCTCCGTTTAAGTCAGGACTCGCACAGCGAGGGAGCATTGAACCCACACCAAATGCTAACTAGACAACTTGAGGTCTAACCTCCTAACCAACGGTGGACCTTATTTTTCCAACACAGAATGCTCTCATTGAGATTTGAAAGAAAATAAGAATGACGTGTTAAGGTAAAAAGGTAGGGAAGAAAAAAGGTACAAGTCATACCCTCACTGTCTCGGAAAACTTCAGCGAAGCACACATCACCAGCTTTTCGCATATGATCTTAAATCATCATCCCAACAAGATTACTACTATGGCAGCATAGGGAGAGGAGGGGGATGAGGGAAACATTATTAGAAATGACAATGGAGTTAATTGGGTGAATATTAATTTTCTACTCCCATTCTTTTATAATTATTTTTTTTCATTCTTCATTCCTCATTTTTCATGGGTACTACCCTCCCCATCTCTTAATGGGTTTGGATATACCCCAACCCAACTTGACACTTTTTTTTTTTTTTTTTTTTAAAGGTTCACAATTTTTTTTTTATTTTTTATTTTTTTAGTAAGATTCACAACTAAAGCTAAATATATATTCAATCTCTTTTTATTTTTTATTTTTTATTTTTATTTTTTTTAAGGTTCACAACTTTTTTTTTTTTTTAAAGATTCATAACTAAAGCTAAATATACATTCAATCTTATTTTATTTTATTTGACTCAACAACAAAATCAAATACACATTAATTAACATTGTCACATTATTCTTGTCAAATTTTCTGTATATCTAGAATTTTTAAAATTTATTTCGAAAAATTCAATCTTAATCAGAGCTAAATATACATTTAATTTTTTTTTTAATGTATATTTCAATCTAACTTTATTTTATTTGGCTCAACAACAAAATCAAATACACATTAATTAACATTATCACATTATTCTTGTCAAATTTTATGTATATCTAGAATTTTTTAAACTTATATAGAAAAATTCTATTCCTACAAAAAAAATTCCATTTTCTTTTTTAATTTTTTTTTTTAATTTTATGTATCTCATTCTCCTCTCTATTAATTGATCTTCGATAATCTGAAGGTGAGTTATTGCTCTCGTTTCCATCTTCTCCTTTATTCTTTTCTTTTTTAAATTTTTATTTGCATTTATAAAATGAATTTTTTTATTTCAATATCTCCTGCAATTGTTTTATTGGATTTCTTTCTGATTTGATGGTAACCTTAGATTGAATTTTTCAATTTTCATCTTAACTAGTGATCACCTTAATTGAATTTTGTATATTTTTGTCTTCAATTTCAATGTTTTTGTTATGATTAATTGCGCGTTTTTGATTTGATGGTAACCTTAGATTAAAGATAAAAATGTACAAAATTTTAATTAAGGTGATTGCTAGTTAAGATGAAAATTGAGAAATTCAATCTAAGATTACCATCAAATCAGAGAGAAATCCAATAAAACAATTGCAGGAGATATTGGAACTAGAAAATTCATTCTATAAATGTAAATAAAAATTTTAAAAAAAAGAAGAAGAAGAAGATGAAAACGAGAGTAATAACTCACCTTCAGATTATCGTAGATCAAATAATAGAGAGGAGAAGGAGATACATAAAATTAAAAAAGAAGATGAAATTTTTTCGTAGGAATAGAATTTTTCTAAATAAATTAAAAAAATTCTAGATATACATAAAATTTGAGAAGAATAATGTGACAATGTTAGTTAATGTGTATTTGATTTTGTTGTTGAGCTAAATAAAATAAAATAAAATAAAATAAGATTGAATGTATATTTAGCTTTGGTTGTGAATCTTAAAAATAAATAAATTAATTAAAAAAAATGGTTGTGAACCTTAAAGAAAAAAAAACAAAATTTTAAAAAAAAAAATTAAAAGAAAAAAGATGGAATGTATATTTAGCTTTTGGTTGTGAATCTTAAAAAAAAAATAAATAAATAAATAAATAAATTGGCTGTGAACCTTAAAATAAAAAAAAATTAATAAATAAAAAAAAACATATGGAGAAATTAGTGGGTACCCATCCCCGACCCATCCCCTATGGATATTTAAAGAATATCACTTATCCTACCCGACAGATAAGAAAAAAGAAAAAAATCCATGTATTTGGGTTAGATCTCCATGGATACCCATAGGGTAGGTTATCCATTGCCATCCCTAAACATTACAAATGTTTTGCATGTTGGAAAAATGGTTTAAATTCTGATGTTTCGGAAACTTTATGCTAATTATTATATAGGACCCACAAGTCATTTATTAAGGGTTCGAGTAGCAATGTATTCGTTCTATATGGTGGACAAGATTATATAATTAGTGAGTCAAAACCATTTATAGGTGAATGGTAAATTGACTTCTAAATGAGGTTTATGAACATTAGACATGTTTGTGGAAATTCTCAAAATGGTGTTACATAAATTTGTTCCACATTCTTGTTTTACACAGGAAAATTATGAACATTTTGGAGAAGATATATAAGGTCCTAGATAAGTTGGGTTTGGGTCAAGCCCATTACTTATTTTCTTGGGCCCAAATTGTTTGAATTGTTATTAGTTTGTTTGCTTGGAAAGTTTAGATTTTATATTCAAATTTGCAACAGACATCAACGAACAAATTTCAAAGTGCACAGACATGTCTTTCCGAAACAGGTTTTCATTGCCTATATTAAGGCAGTCTTCCGTCCTTTTTATTTCCAAGAAAGATAACATTTTTTCCAGATCTTCCTTTTCCTTCTCTATTCATCTTGCATATTCCATTTTTAGAGTTTAAGTTTGAGAGAGTATAAAACACATATTCTAGTTCACTGTACATATAGAGTTAGTGCAAATTCTGTGTGTGGTGATTGTGGTATCCTGGAGACAGGACGCCCATTGATCTCGTGCACCAGTGGAGAGGGCGTAATTCTCTCTTAAAGACACAGTGTCCATACACTGGCCTCAATCACATTTTATACCATTGTGTAATCTGCTATAAAGTTGTAAGTTTTTTTTTATTTGTTTTATTCATTCGCATATAATTAATTAAATTCACATGTAATTAATTATTCGCATGTAAATTCGCATGTAATTAATTTACCGAAATTATTCTCCAACATTGCACATATAACAACCATACTTACCTTCAGGTCTTGCAATGAAGCAGATGATGGAAGCCCACAAACAATAACTGTAAACCAAATTATGTGCAATCAGAATTGTTTAAAGGATGATTAAAATAGGCCTAGAATCAAAGGTGTAAAGATGATGAATAAAAAGCATTCGTGTATATAGTAAAGAATAATACTATATGTACAAATTAATATACACACTAGTGTACTAAACGATGATGTGGCATCATTTGTATAGTTTTAGATATTTGTAACTTGTATAATAAATGTGGTTATTAATAATATCATAACACTAGTTGGTACACTAGGGTATACACTAATTGGTGTATGTAGTACCACCGTATAACAAAAGATAATATGATTAATTGTACCTCAGTATTCAAAATGACATTAATGTTGTGTTTGGTTAGGAGATTTGATGAGAGATTTTGAAAGGGATATGGAAAAAGTATGTGAAATGTGAATAAAATATATCTATATTTCATCTAGTTTCATACACTTTTTCCCATTTCCTTTTCAAATTTCTTCCCAAATTCTCCAACCAAACACAACGTAAATGCCATTGGGATTAAAATCCAAAAGGACAAAACTGTGACGCTTTCACTTTGGGTTTAAATCTCAATTGAATCATGATTTACAAAAATTGATGAGCCCAATTGCTCTAGCATTGCATATGCAAATGGTGCCGTAAAAAAAAATCTTCGAAGACTTCATTTATTAATACATTTCTTTTAAATACGTGGGACTAGGTAACAAGTCAACAAAATCCACACTTGAGAAAAATGTTAATATGATGTGATTCCAAGTAGAAATTCAGACTGTGCAGCAATATAGTCGAAGCTATCTATTGTTTTTATTTATTTATTTTTTATATCTTTGATTCCTATTAAATGGAAAGTTTAGCTTGTCTTAACAACAATGGTAGTGTCTATACAAAAATGGAACAGGGGTACTGCTGCGCCCAGCTCACAGCAGTTACTGCTGTGAGCTGAAACGGCGTCGTTTTCGGCCTTAAATAAAAAAAAAAAAAAATTTCAAAATGGCTGCTTCGGCCTTAAATAAAAAAAAAAAAAATTTCAAAATGGCTGCTGAAAGGGTTTGAACCCAGGCAACCTGGGTGTGCAAAACACGCCTTATCCACTGCGCTACTCAAACATTCTATTAATATGGTAGACATATATTATATTTAAATGAATCTTTATTCCAACATAAAAAAAAAATTATAACCTGTTATAAGTAAAATACAAAAAAACGATTGAAGCAAAAAAATAACCTTTACAATCTACTATTATGGACACATATTATATTTATATAAATCTGTATTCCAGCATAAAAAAAAAAAAATTACAATTAGTTACAGCCACCATAAAGCTTATAAAATAAAATAAATATATCATGGACATATATTTTATTTTATATTAATAAATATAATTACATTAATAAATATAATATAATATAAAATAAATATAATATATATTATATTTATTTATTATAATATTTATTATTTTATTTTATTTTATAATATAATATATTGTATTTTATATTATATTTATTATATTATAAAATATATAATAAATATTATAATAAATAATAATGGGACCTTTCAGTCTATATTATATATTATATTATATTTATTAATATAAAATAAAA
This sequence comes from Camellia granthamiana, assembly GCA_036172215.1. Taxonomy (NCBI): domain Eukaryota; kingdom Viridiplantae; phylum Streptophyta; class Magnoliopsida; order Ericales; family Theaceae; genus Camellia; species Camellia granthamiana. The sequence goes on along the minus strand of CM069911.1, from coordinate 87,975,204 downwards.
TATATGTCCATGATATATTTATTTTATTTTATAAGCTTTATGGTGGCTGTAACTAATTGTAATTTTTTTTTTTTTTTATGCTGGAATACAGATTTATATAAATATAATATATGTCCATAATAGTAGATTGTAAAGGTTGTTTTTTTGCTTCAATCATTTTTTTGTATTTTACTTATAACAGGTTATAATTTTTTTTTTATGTTGGAATAAAGATTCATTTAAATATAATATATGTCTATTATATTCAAAGAATGTTTGGGTAGTGTAGTGGATAAGGCGTGTTTTGCACCCCCAGGTTGCCTGGGTTCAAACCCTTTCAGCAGTCATTTTGAAATTTTTTTTTTTTTTATTTAAGGCCGAAAACGACGCCGTTTCAGCTCACAGCAGTAACTGCTGTGAGCTGGGCACAGCAGTACCCCTGGTCCCTACAAAAATATTCAAAATTTAAAATGTATATATTAAATTTACTCATAATGTGATTTACATTATACAAAATTTAAATCTATCGCTTATAGATGGATTTAAGTCGCGGTCCATTCTTATTAATGAATATATTGACAACATCACATCTATATGGAGTATGCTATACAATGGTATCATTAAATTTTCAAACTTATTCCATGGGTTTTACTCAACTACCTTACTGCATAGGCTGATAAATTGTGTGCATGACATTAGTAAAGCCAATCCTCCATCCACACAAAATCTCCTGTCCCTATTTTTTCTCCCCTCTTGTTTTAAATTATTTATTTGTCATACAATGGGTTTGACGGTGTAATAGAGAGATGATTTTAGACAAAAATATAAGTGATCTTGTCTCCGTGTATTCAACATAACAATGTTCAAAAAAAATCAGTACTTCATGTTATATTAATTACATTGTTTTAGTTATATAGATTCACATCTCAAACTGATTGTAAACGATATATAGGATGAACTTAATCGACATCTTTATTGTAGAGCCTCACATCGATTGTAAACAATATGATTGTAGAGGATGTTAGATCTTCATTGTGGAGGTATCTTTGCGATTTGAATCCAAAAGGACAAAACTCTAACACAATAATTTGGGATGTAAGTTGGGTTGGGGACATCACCCCTAACCATAGTGGGTGAAATCATGGAGTTTGACATCCACCTTATTGTAACCGTTTAAATCATATGATTAAAATTTTTTGGAGAAAAATAAAAAATTATAATATTAATTATTAATGTTTATAAAATTTATCATTAATTTGTAATTATTAATTTTAAAAAATTACACTAAATTGTGTTTTTTTAAGTTGCTGGTGTCATGCACCTGCGAATGGTGTGAAATACATTAGTGTATACTAGACTGACCCTTAATTCTTTTTAAATTAAGAGAACTTTTTATAACTTGATTTATTACTGTATTATTTTTCTTCTCTATTTTTTATGTGGGACAATACTTTATAAAGACAAGTAAAGAAGCATGATTAAAACTTTTGAAAGGGTAATGTTATGGTACACATCCTGATGTGTATTATATACAAGTCAGAACTCAATGCCACGGAAGGCATAATTAAAATAAAAAATTGAGTTATAACCAAATATCACATGATGTATAAGTATAATAAACAATTTTTAAATCATAATCAAAATAATGTCAGCACTAATAACACAATAAGTTATTATTAAACACGTAAAAGTCATAAACAATAGAATTTCTCTATTTGAAACTTGAAAAATAATGGTAAATATTTTAAAATATTCCATAAAAATCCACCATTGAATAGCATTACCTAGGAAAATGTTTAGATGATGTGATTTTAAGTTAGGGTACGAACTATGGTATTATAATTCAAAATACTTAATTGTTCTTCTATATTTTAGTTTCTTATTAAATGGAAAGTCTAGCTTGTCTAAAAGAATAACCAGAATTTAAAATATATGAATCAAATATATTTATAATGTAACTTACATCCATCTTATATAATTAATTTAAATCTACCGCATAGCATATAGATTCATGAAGTATGTCTCATTGGCTACTCAAATTTGCTGAGTTTGTGTTTTTCTATCCCTATGTGGTCGTGGTGGATTCTCATTAATGAATATATTGATAACATTACTAGTAAATTTATTTGCCCATAAAAAGTTGGGCAAAAATTTATTCATAATGTGATTATTGACATGGGCAAGCCCATAAAGGTTATAGCCCACCACTTAGGGCCCAATACATAATTCAAATACTAAAACTCAACGTTGCTGGAGCTCAACATGGCATCAAGAACTAATGACACCTAGACACGTGGCAAGTGAAGGACAAGCCACATAAGCAAACAAAGATCCTGCAAAGTTATTGCACTGCACATCAGCAATTAATGAAGGTCCTTACAGCATTTATTGCGATAAGCCCTCCCCGTCGAGATAGAACGGCCTCACCATGAATAAGGCAAGCTAGAGTATAGACTTTCGGCCATGGCGACAAGTTAGAAGGGACAACGAAATAATTACCAGAGGATATAAGCAAACGTCGAAGACAAAAAGAAGGTTAAGCTTTCTATCTCTAATCTATCTCTACATTCCACTTCTCTTTCTAACTTGCTCGTCGGAGGGTTCGCTGGGGGACTTCCCGTTCCCCGTTGAACTCTTGTGCAGGTCTTCTGGTAGGCTTGGTCATTCGGACATTGGTTTGAGGAGCGTGGATCAGTCTGACCCGTTCTAATGGAACACACTGTATCATCAATTATGTAGTGTAGATTGAATTGGTGTTGTGTGGATCCATATATAGGATAAATCTAGACCATTAATTAATAATTCTAAATTAAATTTGAAGCAAAAAATATAGATTTATTTTCTTATTGCTCAACACAATTCAAATTTTTTTTCCAAGTTCCAAACTACTTATCTATGACACGGTGATGCTGAATCACATTGTCAAATATTAACTTAAATAATTTAATTAATTTATATATTTTAATAAAATTGCCTCAGTTGAACCTTGAACCCGTGCTATGCACGGGTTTTCTTCACTAGTATACATATATATATATATAAGAATCTATTTATTGCTTGTGGCTTGTTCTTTTTATTCCTATTTTGCCCTTAGCTTGCTTAAAAATTGCCATTTTGCGCTTTAGTTTGGTTGGTGAAATAATTTGGGTGGTGCCCTTTTGAAAATTATGTAATAAATTTTGGTTGCTTTGGTTGGGAAGGTTTGCCTTGAGTTGCCTATTTTGCCCTTAGCTTATTTTTGAATTTCCTATTTTGTCCTTTAACTTGGTTGGTGAAATAAGAAAAATTATTTGGTATTCCTAGAGTATCACATGTCCATACTCCCTCACTAATCATCATTTAGCATGCTCATTTATATTCCTTAATCACCTAATACAAAATCATAATATTCTACCTTCTTCACCAATCACAATATCATGGAGTACCATGTGGTTGTACTCCGAGACTATCCAATAATCCCCCGTTAAGTAATTGGGATGGTGGGCTTTTGAAAATTATGTAAGAAATTTTGGTTCATTGTTATTAGCCTAAGACCCCGTTTGTTTTGGGAGATAGAGGGAGGATTGAGATTGAGATTGAGATGGAGGTGAGATTCACTAATGTTGTGTTTGTTTTGAGAGATGGTGAGGGGATTAATAATCCCCACTGGATTAGGATGGGCCTTGGGGAGGAAATTAGGATGGAAGCTTGAGACTTGGTAAAAAAATAGTCCGCCGGACTATTTTTATTTTTATCTTTTACATGTTGGGCATTTTTTTTTTTTTTGAACATAAATGTTTAATTTTTTGTATTTTTTTGTTAAGTAAAAATTATTATTTAATTTGTTTTAATTTTTTTTTACTTTTATTTTATTTTATTTATATTTTTTACTTGTTGCGCATTTTTTTTTTAACATTAATGTTTAATATTTTTGTATTTTTTTATTATTTTATATTTATTTTATATAAAAATAATTTAACAATCTCTACACAAACAACTATCATTAAAACAAGCACAATTTTACTTAATCCCTTCACTATTAATCCCCTCACTACGAATCCCATCCATTCTACCTCTGAAAACAAATAGGCCCTAATAGTTCAAAAGGACAGATTTTTTTGAGTTTATTTATTTTGAAAACGTGGCCCTAATAGTTCAAAAGGACAGATTTTTTTGAGTTTATTTATTTTGAAAACGTGGCCCTAATAGTTCAAAAGGATAGATTTTTTTGAGTTTATTTATTTTGAAAAAGTGATGTTAGAGTGATTATTTATATGGTTGTTATACTTTCAACTTTTGATTGTTGTATCTTCAATTTTTGTATAATTAAATACCAGTCGTATAAAAAAAAATCCAAAAGTATTGTAGAGAATCCGGACTCATACCTAAAACTCTTCAATACGTATAAGAAAAATAAATAAATAAATAAGTTTTTAATTGTAACTTTTACCATCATTTTAACTATTCAAGTTTGGTTTCAAAACTTTTATGAATTTCAAAATTTGTTCAAACTTTGTTCATTTAACTATTCAAGTTTGATTTGAAAACTTTTACAAATTTCAAAATTTGTTCAAACTTAGTTCATTTAACTTGTTTTAATTGTTGAATGTAACATTTCTTTTTTTAAATTGGTTTTTCTGCATGTCAAATAATTTCTTTTTTAACTTTAGCATGGTTGAATTTTTGACTAAAAAACAAATGAGATCAGACACCATATAAAATTGAAAATTGAAAGCTGAATGCTGAAAATTAAAGACTAAAAACTAAATGATAAATTTATTAAATTGAAAAATTGGTTGTTAAAACATTAAGAGTTGAATATGAGATCAAATTTAAAAAAAAAAAATTATTTTCAAACTGTTATTTTATAATTTTAAACTAGAAAAGGCTTGCTTTATGGCCATACTGAAATTACCCCTTTTGCTGTGAATATTTTATTTATTTCTATTTGTTTCATCTTTGACTTTGACTATTCATGTTGTTTCTGCTTCTTCATGTTTAACGATTTGTCCCAGGTGACCGTTCGAGCGGTGAATAGAGCGCTAGAGTGAAGATGGAGTGCTCCCAGTAGTTTGCTTTGCAGGTCAAGGGACCGCTCAAGCGATCAAGTGGTAGCTCGAGTGAAGAGGAGGGGGTCCCTAGTATCTCGTTTTGTAGGCGGAGATACTGGGAGTTCTCATTCACCGCTCGAGCAAAGAAGAGAGGGTTCCCGGTATCTTGTTTTACATCACTCCATCCCATATACCCAGACCTAAGGTTCGCATTCCTGAAAGCACTGATATGTGCGTGATGAATGCACTTCAATCCCGATCAAAACCTAAAAGAGTTGTGGTAGTAGTAGTACCGACATCAAGGAAGAAAAGAACAGCGGTGGAGGACAAAAGAATGGGAGATAAAAGAGGAGACATAACCTAAAGCAGAAATAACCAAGGTACTAGTGACAGAAACAGAGAAAATGCCGGATGGAGGATATGATCCCAGTAGATATATTATGCCAGTTGACCATCCAAAACCAAAGGTTATCTTGCTTGATACATTCTCTATTAATGTTATCAGTGAAGATGTACCTAAGCAAGGGTTGGATGACTTGGTTGATTTAGAAGAAGACCTAGATAGCCTCTATTTCTTCGAAGAACAAGACCTAGGGGAGGTGCAGAGTAAATGGTGGAACCGGAATGATCTAGCTAGTGTTCATGGTTGGACAAGTAGTGAGGAGGGTTCAGAAATAAAGGAAAGTGATAAGGAAGCAAAAAAGCAAGTGCGAGCTAGTAGAAAAGAAAAATATAAGCGAAAGATAAGTGAAAGTAGTAAAACTGGGGAGAGCAATAAACCAAAAATGTCGAAAGAAGAAAAGACTAAAATGGACACACCAGGCAAGATTGAGAAGGAGATATCAGAGGTAGTTGAGGGGGGTAATACCAGAACTAGAGAGAATTGGACCAACTGGGTTGATATATGAGAAAGACAAGTAGAGATCTAATCTAGTATGGGCATATTTAAGAAGAATGGAGATTTTTATGGAAATCTAGTCAACGTCACCATACCAGCCAAAAGATAATGTTTACAAAGTAGGAATGATATAAATTAAACCAAATAACTACTTGTCTATAAGTGAAGGAAAGTGGTGGAAAGATGATGATGAGGGTTGGAAAAGCAATGCATTGGATGATGTCTGGTACTCTAAGGAGATTGATTATCTAACTGGGAGTGGACGTTTCTTTAAGCCCTCATACCTAGACCAAGGTGAGTCATCAGGGAAAGATGTAGAGAAAGTGAAAGAGAAAAGGAAAGAGGAAAAGGAATATCTGGTCCTTAAATAGTTAAAGAAGATCCAACCTAGCATCTCGATCTGGGGATTGCTCATAGCATCACGAGAGCATCATCAAGTTATTCTCACAGCTGTGAGTATGGCCAAGTTGTCAATAGATACCATGCTGGATCAGTTAGTGTAATTAATCACACCATCTGAATCAGTTCTAGCTATGACTTTCTCGAATAAGGAACTTTTGCCAGAAGGATTTGAGCATAACCAGCTATTGTATGTGTTGTTGGAATATAGGAAGAAGTGGGTCCCTGTGGTTTTTATTGATACTGGGCCAACCATAAATTCGTGTCATTTGCATACTGCTTACGCAATAGTGTTGAAGCCATCAGACTTTGTTCTTACAATTCAGTTGATTTGAGCATATGATAACACTAGTCGAAAAGTTATGGGTACCGTAAAAGTGCAGATCTCGGTAGGGCCATCTGAGCATGAAGCCAAATTCCATGTCATGGATGTTCCGGCAACATTTAATTTGTTGTTAGGCCAACCATGGTTACACCAAATGAAAGCAGTTTCCTCTATAGTACATCAACTGGTGAAGTATCCATACGATGGGGGTATTGCCACTATCTTTGGAAACTTATCAATTCTTCCCCCACCCAAGGCTGCCACTCCAGTATTAGAGATAAATCATGGGGAAGAAGATGTTTTTCTTTTCAGATTCACTCTGGCTAAAGCCCAGTTGGTCCAGACTATCATGGCCGAAGGAGAGGAGACGTACCTAATTACGCTGTCAATCTACTTTATGAACAAGTTGGGGCATATCCCAAGCAGGAGAGGTTGCCCATAATCCACATTTTTTTGGGTTAGGGTATAAACCCATCAAGAAAGACTAAAAGAAGAAGGGGGATGAGGTAAGAGAAAGGGTTAAAGCTAAGTGAGTTGGTCGGCAATACGAGTTGAATTATAAACCAATTCAAGGGACCTTGAATGGGCGTTTTATCAGAGAAGGAGATGACTTTCCCTTTTGTGGTTTTGCCGAACCATGGGTCAACTACACGACAAATGAGTGTCTTCCCGGATTTGAGATTTTCTTTGATCACCAATTAGCAGAGAATGATGATGAGGAAATGAACTTTGGTAATGGCGTGGACCAGAATAGAGGCAACCATTCAGACAAAAGCAAGGGAGATAAAATGGGATTGACACTGGCCGACTGTGAAACTAGCACCAAATTGTAGGGTTTGGAGGATGTAAGTATTTTTGTGATCGGGGAAGGATCCTCTGCGGACTACAGTGACCTTATCTTGGATGTGTTGAAAGCACTGCATTTGACTTGGCAACTCGAGAAGGGTTACATTTGTCGCGTGCCTAAGGGGTACCCGAGTACGCTAAAATAGTTCAAAGCCTAGATCTCTTTGATCTAGTTTCACAAGTGCAATGGAAAACATAGACGAGAGTCGAGATCTAACAACTTTTATAGAAAATCCTTTTTTTTTTTTTTTTTTGCAAAACCTTTTCTAGAAATGGACTGCATCACCAGATCTTAGACTTGCCACCTAATATTTTGGGAAAATTAGGAAACCCGCGACTCGTGCCAAGGCCACTGTTCGTCGCAACAAAAGATGTCTCGGTTTGGGACCTTAGGTATGAAGGGGGGAAGGTTATTAATTGAGCACTCCAGTTCACCCGATCAAAAGATCGGCCTATACTAACCCATAATATGAGAATATATGTTCATATTCCGATTATTAATAATCCTAAAATTTACTATGTGAAACAAACAAATATAGACTATGTTATTCATTTTGGAACAATTTGATTCCATGTATTTTTGAAAGAGTTTTGAACAACTCACAAGAAATTGAGTTCACAAACATGAAAATCGGTATTATTCCAAATTGAACGACGCAACCTTCATCCACTGATATTCATAGAGATATATCAGTTAAGAAAATAGTAGCATGGTAGGATGCTTTAAACATAGTAAGAAAAACACCTACAAACAAGATGCTAAAGCATAAACACTTACATAGTATTTACTGGCGTCCAGCAGAAAGCTACAAAATAAAGTTAGCAAAATATGCATGATCCTAGATGCAAAATTCTAATGTAATACATACATAAAATGCAATTAAAGATCCAACTATTAATATATGATATGTTAATCATCCTAAGGCATGAGGTATCGCATAAAATCACATAAGAATTGATTAAACTCACAAATGCAAATGAGCTAAATCTTCATGCATGAAATATGGATACAAAGCATGGGTATGATAAAAAAGAAAATATAATGCTATTTACAGATATGAAAAGTGAGTGAATGAAAGGGATAGAAAGAAGCGGGGGTGAAGAATTATTGCAACACTGAATAATTACAATACCAAATAAGAGACGTGAAGTTGAGAATTATTATAACAAACAACTATCTAACTCAAACATAAGCTGAATTTAACTAATAATAATAATAATAATATATTTGAGAGAAATGTGCGCGGTGGTTTCACCCACCACCACACGGAAAACATATATTATTATAGTATCATAATACAATAATATACAACAAAATATAATTAATATATTATTATATATTTATATTAAAAATAAAGAAACTACATATTTAAACCAGTAAGAAAAATATACGAAAATAAATGAGAAATTTCAAAAACTCACATTTGGAGGAAATGATGAATTTTCTTATTTGTCAAACTTCTTCTTTACACCCTCATGATTATGGAGTGTGCTTTGAAATCTCGGCGAGAAATTTCAAGTTTTAGCTTCAATGAAGTTGTGAGTGGTATACATGAATGAAGAGAGAAGTACATCAATGAATATAAAGGTTGATTGAAAGTTTTAGTTTTTGAAAATCAATTCATCTCTCTGAAGATTTTTTGAAAACAAAAATTCTCTTAACCAAAATTTTCTCTTTTCAAGACTAAAATTTTCTTTCCCAAAACTTTCTATATTTTCCCGTTTTTTCCCTCCTCCCTTCTAAATAACCAAGTGGGAGATATTTGTAGAATTTTGAAATCACCAAAAACACATGGCTAGCCATGTGGTATTTCCAAAAACATGTGGTTAGCCATGTGGTATCTCAAAACCATGTGGCTTGCCATGTGGTATGGGAGCCAATTTTTCAAAACTGCTAAATTTCTCGGACAAGAAAAATCTGAGTAAAAAAAAAGGTTTTTGAATAGGTGTAAAATAATTTGCCCAAAACGGGTATAAGGTTGCAATTAAAGCTTAAATCTAATTTTCTGCTCAGAAATTCATAAAATAGCATATTCCAATTTTTATCATCAGGTGTTCAGAAGAAAGCGCCTAAGTCTTAAGGCTGGTCAAAATGAGATGTCTACAGGTGCCCCTCTTTGACAGAGCTCGATGTGTCATTTCATGATGTGAGTAAATGTCAAAACCTGAAGATGACCCTTTTGACAAGGCTGTAAGACTTGGGAAAACAAATAGGATGCAGATGTTGTTGGTTGAACCCAAGGAATGCCTATGTATCATTTTGCAAGGAATCAAACCAGCGTAGTTCAGGGGTAGGATGCAAATGACATGCTTGAAATGCAATTGAAAGTTAGACTTACATATACCACACTGCCAGGTTTTTGAAAGTTCATGATTTATGAAATGCAATGCAATGTAATGGGTAATATGTAAGACAAGACTGGTACAAATGATATGAAGAATAGCAGGGGGTGCAATCTAAACAAGCTCACGTGAGAAAATGAAAGGTGGTGTTAACCAACAACCCGAACATGGGCTGGTATTAACCAAGGGTGGTGATTAACCCTCAACCCAAGAAGCGGATAGTATTAACTGAGGGTGGTGTTATCTAGCAGCCCGAACAAGGGGTGGTGTTGACCAACAACCCGAGCAAGGGGTGGTATTAACCGAGGGCAGTGTTAACTATCAACCCGAAAAGAGGTTTAACCAAATGATTGAACAATTATAACCAAGTGATGTGAATGGATTTTAGTCAAGTGATGCAATAGTGTGATAGTTGTAACCATGCATGCATGATAGATACAACAAATGGTGCAAGTGTAATGGTGAATGCAATAATATAAAGGGTGTGATGTGATAGATAAAACATGTACTGTGATAAATACACAAAAGCGGTGTGATGGATGCACGAAATTTATTTATTTATTATTATTATTATTATTATTTTTTTTTTTGTATTTTGTATTTTATGTATTTTTTTCCCCTTTTGTTTCTCTCATTTTGTCCTGCAACTGAGGCATCGAGCCTCTCTCTCTATCTTTTTCTTCTTTCTCTTTCTTTCTCTTCTTCGAACGTCGTGTTTAGCTCGCGCGATTTCAACAACTACGACGCCTAATGACACAATGCCTCGACCTGGATTCTCCAATGATTGCCTCAACCTCCCCTCCCTTGTCTTCTTCTTTTTCTTCATTTTTTTCTTAACTGAGGCTTGTGAGATAGAGACAGAGCAGAAAGGTGCAACATCCCTCTTTGGCACCCAAAGCTCCTTTTTGACATGGCTCCTTCTCACTGTCCTCTTTCCCTTTTCCTTGACCTCAACAATACACCAATAGAGATAGCTAACCCTAGCTCTTCAGAGAGCCTCCTCCCTAGAGTGCCCCAATCTACAATGTTAATTAAGCAGCTGTTGGCAACAAAATCCGATATTGACGACGATTCCCACACACTGAATTCGTGTATGGAGACCATGATCACGGTGTCCAATTTATCACGCAGGTTGTAGAACAAAATGAATGAGGTATAATGGCTAAGTGCACAACTCTTCCTTTACCAGCGTACGTACCAAGACGCTCGGTGTTAGGATGTGATCCATTTAAGGGTTAGTGCAAACAAAATCCGTGGGGAGACGCCAAAAGTGATACATCTACAGCATGTATTTCAAGTCCAACAGAAGAAGTCCTGAACAGAAGGAAGTTAGGGGTCAATGATCGCCTTCATAGACGAAGATTTAGAGGTGGTCCAACATCCACATAATGATGCATTGGTGGTGACTTTGAAGATCAAAGAGTGCCAGGTAGGAAGGATACTTATTGATCAAGGTAGGTCATGCAACGGGTTATGTACGAGTTTAGAGATTCAAGTAGAAACGAAACCATTAGAATGGAATTTACTATAATTGATGCACCTTCTCCATACAATATCATACTGGAGAGACCATGGTTGCACGCTATGAAGGCTATCACATCCACCTTGCATCAATTATTGCAGTTTCCAACGGAGTTTCAAATCGAGGAGATAAGAGAAGACCAAGTACAGGCCAAGAACTGTTCTATGGCAGCGATGAAGTATACCTGTAACATGAGAGGAGCATAGACGATCGAAGTGGAAGACGAATACCAAGTGGTCTTAGTCGATGTCAGCAAAAAACCTACCGACAAGAGTCAAGAACCTTCAAAGAAGATCCTAGTAAAAGAAGGCAACGAAGAACGATTCTTCCTCCTCGACTCGAGATTGGCCGACGAGGAAGAAAGAAAGTTAGAAACCTTTTTTAGGGAGAATATGGAGGTATTCACGTGGACAGCATACGAGATGTTGGGATCAGCCTGAGGTAACCTGCCACAAACTCAATGTGGACAGGTCGGTGAAACCCCGTAATCCGGAGAACCAGAAGGCCAACTTTGGTCCATGTGGAAGTCGTAGAAGAGGAAGTAGAAAAGCTATTCGAAGCAAAGGCAATCAAAGAAGTGCACTACCTAACTTGGTTGTCTAATATGGTGGTGGTAAAAAAAAAAGAACAAAAAGTGGAGGGTCTGTGTGGACTTTACAAGCTTGAACAAGGCTTGTCCAAAACACTATTTTTCGTTACCCAAGATAGACCAGCTAGTGGATGCCACCTCAGGGTATGGAAGGATGAGCTTCCTTAATGCATACAGGGATAATCAACAGATAGTCATGTTCACACCGGATGAAGAGAAGACCGCTTTCATTACTCCAAAAGGACTCTACTGCTACAGAGTCATGCCTTTTGGACTAACAAATGTGGGGGCAACATACTAGAGACTTGTGACCAAACTATTCAAGCACTTGATTGGAAGGACCGTAGAAGTCTACATCGACGACATGTTCATAAAAAGCAAAGAACCATATGACCATCTAGCCGATTTCAAGGAGGTGTTTGACATCTTGAAGGCATATCGACTTCGGCTGAATACTTCTAAGTGTGCTTTTGGAGTAGGATCTGGCAAATTCTTAGGGTATCTAGTGACGAAGAGAGGGATTGAAGCTAGCCATGATCAAGTCAAGCCTATCTTTGATCTAAAGAGCCCAACGACAGCAAAAGAAGTCCAAATCTTGACCAACAAAACAGCAACATTGAACAGATTCATAAGTTGAAGCTTAGACAAATGTAGACTATTCTTCCAACTGCTGAAGAAGGCCACGGACTTTGTGTGGACAGAAGCATGCGAAGTCGCCTTGGCCGACTTGAAGAAGTACCTAACATCCCCTCACTTATTGTCAACCCCGACTCCAAAAGATGAACTATTTTTGTATTTGGCAGTCTCAAACCATGCAGTCAGCGTAGTGGTCATCCGAGAAGAAGAAGGAGAGTAGAAGGTAGTCTACTATGTGAGCAATACCTTGCAAGTGCAAAGACGAGATACTTTCCTTTGGAAAAATTGATGTTGACTTTAGTGATGGTGTCCAAGAAGTTGAACCATTACTTTCAGGCTCACAAAATTGTGGTGTTAACAAAACATCCATTGAAGTCTCTGCTGCAACATAGGGACTTGTCAAGAAGAATAGCGCGATGGTCTATTGTTCTAGGTCAATACGACATAAAATACATACCACGGACAGTAATCAAGGGCTAGGTTCTGGCTGACTTCGTTGCTAAGTTTACACCCAATGTAATACCAAAGCCCAAACTAGTGAACCTTGGCCTAGGGGCAGCAGAGGAAATAGAAGAGATGCAATTGGCAGCACAAACCCTGAAGTTAACAGAGAACAAGGAAACCCAAAATAAAAAGGGCAAAAAACTCAAACCGCGTGATATTTACATACCTTTCATCTCTTTGTTGATGGTAGCTCAACTCGACAATGTGCAGGGGCAGGAGTGGTATTGATCTCAACAGATGGGCAGATGCTGGAGCAATCTATTAGAATAGGGTTTAAGGCCTCAAACAATGAAGCAAAATACGAGGCATTAATTGTTGGATCGAAGCTGGTTGCAGGGGTCGAAGCAAATGAGAGAGTAGTCTACTGCGATTTCCAACTCATCGTGAACCAGGTGATGGGCGAGTACGAAGCCCAAGATAAAATGATGATGGCCTATGTCAAAGAATTCATCATGTTGTTGGCACAATTCAAGAGTTGTCGGCTTCAACAAGTATGTCAAAAGGACAACAACCACGCTGACACACTGGCAAACCTAGCCGCGGCCATAAAATCAGACTCTCCAAGGACCATCATGGTCGAATACCTATCAAACTTGAGCATCGAGCTCTTGATCTTGGAATACGAAGCCATGTTCATAGAGCTATGTCCAAACTAGATGGACCCCCTTGTCAAATTCATCACAGATGGAAAGCTGCCGGAAGATAAGAAGGAAGCACACAAGATCAGATTGAGACCGGCAAGGTTCTGCTTGTCGGCCAAAGGACACCTTTACAGAAGGTCCTTTACTGGACCCCTATTGTGATGTGTGTACCCTTCCCAAACAAAAGAATTTTTATTTGAGATCCATAAACAAGTTTGTGGAACTCATGTAGGGGGCCGATCACTTGCTCATAGAGCCATTTCACAAGGGTACTAGTGGCCCTACATGTAAAAAGAAGTTGATGCCCATGTTAGGAAGTGCGAGAAGTGCCAAAGGTTTGCACCTGTGATACATCAGCCAGTTGGGAACTTGAACCTAGTATCCCATCCTTGGTCATTTGCCCTATGGAGCATGGATCTAATCAAGCAATTTCCCAAGGTGACTGGCCAAAAAAAGTTCCTCCTAGTGGCCACAGATTACTTCACAAAATGGGTGGAAGCTGAGCCATTAGCCAAAATTTGAGATGTAGATGTCAGAAACTTCATCTAGAAAAACATCATTACAAGGTTTGGAATCCCAAGAGCCATTGTGGCAGACAATGGCACTTAGTTTGATAACAAGATGATAAAGAATTTATGTGCTAAGTATAATATCAAGAACTATTACTCAACGCCTAGCTTCCCTCAGAGTAATGGTCAAGCCGAGGCATCAAAAAAAACCATCGTGGATGGCATAAAGAAGAGGCAGGAAGCTACCAAGGGCATGTGGGTCGAAGAACTACCTAATGTTCTATGGACATACCGCACTATGCCAAGAAGATCAATAGGAGAATCACCGTTTGCTATGGCTTATGGCACTGAAACTGTTATACCATTAGAGATCGGCATTCCTGGAATCAGAACCCAAGTAGTGGAGAATGAGACAAATGAAGCCTTTCTAGCCCGAGATGTTGATCTAATAAAAGAAAGGAGAGAACAACTAGCAATTCGGTTGACGGCATACTAGTAAAGATTGGCTAGAGCATATAACAAGAAGGTGAACCCTAAAGAATTCCAAGTTGGGGATCTTGTCTTGAGAATAGTTGTCGGCAACAAAAAGGATCCCAAATAGGGTAAACTTGGCCCAAACTAGGAAGAAGTATACATAATTATCTCGATTGCCGACAATGGAGTATATCAGTTGGAAGACAATGATGGCAAGGAATTGCCAAGACCATGGAACACCAATAACTTGAGATTTTTCTTTCATTAGTTTCTTTATTTTTTTTGATGTAATTTAGAAGATGGTTAGCCAAAGTATTGATTAATAAAATACTAATTCAAATTTTTTTATGCAAATTGTTATTGCAACTTGTATGTTTGATAGACTTTTGTAAGTTAGATAGAATGTATTAGGCCGATATGACGTTCTAACGAGGAACTAGACGTTTAACTTAGGCTTGCCACAACGGTAGAGCTAAACTAAAATAAAGGATTAAACTAGCCATGACTTTGCCTAGGGGGAAATAACGTCGGACAGCCGACCTGACTAGTTTGTATGAAAAACCGAGGTAGTTAGTATTGTGAAATCGGTGCACTTTTGTTTAGACAAACTAAACATGATGGCATTGGTTGTGGATGTCTAAGTCAAACTTAGACAAAATAGCGATGCTAGATCCTTAATGTAAATGTAAGTTGAAACTTACATTCACATTAGGGGGCATGGAGCTGAGATGAGAGCTAACATGAGGTACATTTGGATTAATGACTTAAATTGTAACATTTAGTGAAATTTTCCAATCCTTTCAGTTTGTTACGCCCGAGATAAAGACATCTGAGGTAATTCCAATCCCTGAGATGAGTTCAATCGAGGTTATTGGATTAGCCAAGACGAGACATACTAGACATCATACTTAGAAAATTTTGAGAAGTCAAGTATTGAAGACATGCAGAAACAAGATGCTAAAAGAAGACAAACATTCAAGACAAAGTAAAGAAATGCAAGCATTCAACACTTGAACAAAAATAGCAAAGATTTGCATTCATGAAGTTTAAAGTTGTTTGGTTACAAGAGAAGGCACTTCGGCCTTGGAAAAACATGATTACAACCGAATGACAAGAAAAACTGAAAAGTGAAAAGTAAAAAAGAAATCCTAAGTACTGGATGCTGGGTCTTCGGCCACCGTGTTAGACTATGCTACTTCGGCAGTTGGCAGTGTGTCAGCTTCGGTGGGCAGTGCAGCAGTGTCAGTTGCTATCTCCTCATCAATCTCTTTTAGGGTTTCATCGATGCTCTTGTCGGCGGCAGAAGTGTCGGCCTCTTTTGTGGAAGAAGTGCTTTTAGCAACTTGTTCGTCGTCATCCGCAGTGAGGTCCAACACTTGATTATTGAGAGTTGGGGACTTGGCCCTAGCAGCATCAGCATCGTCCTTGTCTTCTTATTCTTCCTCTTCCTTCTCAGATTGGATAGGGGAAAGGGGGAATGGTAGATCCAGCTTTGTCAGGTCCCAAAGTGGCGAGTCCTTAGGCAGAGGCAGTTTCTTGAGGAGGGTGACCCAGCTGAGCTGATAGCCTTTGTTGGAAGCAAGGCTCACTTGCTTTTGGTACAGCTCACATATGTCGGCTTGTCCTTACTGATTGGCCTTCTCATCGGCCTCTTTGATCTCACAGGCAAAGTATTAGTAACATGAAAATACAATAAGTTTAGAACATTGGAAAGAAAGAGGAAGGAACTCACAGAGATGGTGTCGAACATCATTATGGCGAAGTGCTCATATTCATTGTAGTCTTTGATGTTGTCCATGTTGTTGTGTAGAAGAAGAGAGGTGGATAGGGCAACAGCAATCTCAGGGAATTTTTGTGCACTATCCCCAACCTTCAGAGGCCTGCCTTCGATCGCGATTACAGGGAACCATGTGTCGTCATCTCTGATATCGGGTCCCAATGAATGGAATCTTTTTAGCTTGGGGGCATCTGTAGACTTCAACGCTGACCTTTTCTCTTATACTGCCATCTTCAAGATCGACACGGTGTCATCTGGATCCTTTTCTGAAGATGATGGGATGATAGTGATTTTGGCCTTAGCTTTGGCCTTCTTCACTCTCTTTAGCTTCTCCACAGTCTGAGGGGAGGCAGAGTAGGTCATCGGCGACTATGGGTTTGGGACCCATCTCTTCGGAGATGGCAGCGATGGTGACTTGGGTCCCAAGTTTGATGGCGCAAAGAGCTATGGGAGGGTTCTTTGGGTCGTATGTTGGAAAGTCAGAACTTCGGCATTTCTTGCTCTTGGTCCTTGCTGTGGGGGTGTTGGAGGGTCAACGTCAACATTGGCGTTAAAATGGAGGAACTTCTTGAGCCAATGTAGAGTGCTGGTTAATTGGATCAGAAGTGGAGCCTTGGTCTGGGCATGATGGTGAGGATGGAGTGGTTGCAGATGGTGGAGTCTTGCTTCGACTCTTTGATGAGAAGTCAGGAAGTGGAGACTTGTAGGTAGGAACATAGTTGAGAAAGATGGGAGCTTCCTGTAGACCTGACTTTCTTTGCGGGCCCCCCTTTCGGAGAGGCACGAATTGGTCTCCTACAATTCGGACTCCTGTCATGGTTCTGAATCTAATCTCACAAAGTGCAATGTGAAACTGATAAACACCAAAGAGTCCAATCCAACAAATCATTTTGGAAAATTGATTTTGAATCAAATAATGCCAAAACTGGATTGCTTTGCCAGATTACAGAGTCGCCACCCAAATATTTTATTTTTGGGAAATTTAATAAACCATGACTCATGCCAAAGGCCACATGTCTGTCATCACCAAAGTTGTCTCGGCTTGAGAACTTGGGTACGAGAGGGGAAGGTCCTGAAATGATTACCCCCGCTCGCCCAATCAAAGATCGGCCTCTACTAAGCATGATATGTTGTTATAAAAACCTCATGTGTTCTTATTCCGATTATTAGCTAACTTTACTATGTGGCGCACACATACAAGTATAGACTAAGTCGTGAGAATTGGAATGAAATCGACTCATGTTTGCTTTCGAAAATGGTTTGAAAGTGCCACTCGCAAGTGGGCTAAAGCGCAGATTTGCCACCAAACAAGATGGGCTTAAAACATGATTTGCCATTTCACAAAGTGGGCTTAAAACTCTCAATCATCGAATTGTTCCAATTCAGGCAACAAAGCCTTCACCCACAGGCATTTATATAGTTAATCACTTAAGCAAGTAGCCTCATGGCAAGCTTGCTATCATGGCAACACTCACACTCATGCAAGTATGCTAAAGCATAAAGACTCACCGAGTACTCCAAGCCAAAACAAAAGCTAGTTAGAAATATGCATGATTCTAACTATGTAGAATGGCTAATGCAACACATGCAATAATGCAACTAAATAGGCTCGACTATCTAAGATGGCATATGAATGCAACAATTTTGACAACATGCTTTGAAACACGTATTCAAATAGGTATTGAAATACAATGCAGTTTGAATGATGCGCCGAGCTCGGTGCATGCAAGACAAATGAATGATGCAAACATGCAAAGCATAAGGTATGCTAAACAAAACGTGCCCTAATCTAACCATTGAAAGAGGTTAAGTAAAAGGGAGAAAGAAGTGGGGTTAGAAGACATGCACACTTATTACAACAATACGCCCTCGCGAAGGAGGGTCCGAATAAATAAGCTAAGCTAATCTAACTAATTTAATTAAACTATTAGACTAATTATTACACAATCAATTGAATAACTAGTAAACTACTTACTAATTATTACAACACAATCATAAAGAAATAGCTAAGCTAAAGCTACTTAATTATTACACAATCAATGCAAATTAACAACGCAATTAACATATTAAACCATGCTGCTACTACTCTGCTCCGGGATGTAGAAGATGCATACACTCGGTTTTCGCCTCGAAAAGCCCACCGGTTTGCTCTTGAGAGGCTTTATTTGCAGGGTTGCTCTAAGAACTTTTTGCTCCACCTTACCAATTCACTGCTGTGGAATACACCAGTGGCCTGCCGGCCATGAGAGCTTGCTGCCAACCATTTGTCGGCCAAAGAGAGGCACTGCCGGCCATCAATGTACCAGTGCTGACCACTGTTGTGCTGAATTGCCACACTGCAACAGAGCACAGACAGAGGAAAAGAGAGGGTTGTCCAAGGGTATGTTTGTACCATGCCCCTCCTTATCATCTCAAAACATCAAAGGAGTGGCATTCTTGGATCCAAAACCACCAATCAAGCATTTTCAATGCATGATGGCCAAAGATCCAAGTTGTACACTTTCAATAAATGCACAAAACAAGACTCTAGACCACCACCCTATCATGCATGATCAAGGGTGATGGAGACAAAGGAGATTGGCTCATTTCATTACTTTAAGTATGAAATAGACCAATCTACCTTGTGTTCAATATAACGTCTGATTGAACACAATGCAATGCAAAGACAACATGCTTATCTTAGTCACGTTTTACTTGTCTAATTTTATTAACACATTTTAACATTACCAAGCCATTCTTTAATCGGTTAAGTCCAATGTGAAAGTCCTCTAATGAGAGAGGGGTCAACCATAGAATGGTTTAAGACATGAGAGAGATCATGCCTTTGATTAGTAGAAACCCTCAAAGGAGAGTTAAAACCATTGAGCACAAGCTCTATTGCAAGCTTAAACACAACCTTAAGGCCAACCAACCCTCAAAGCAAATTAAAAAGTGAAGAAATGAGGGAGGTTGCAGAATTTCAGTGCTAAAATGGCATGAAAAATACTACTACAACATGCAAGCAACACATGCACAACATGTTCAAAAGCCAAAAACAACAAACTAGTGAAGAGCACTACACTAGAGGCATGCAATATCAAGCACAAATGACTAAACCAGCTCTGGACAGAACTTAAACATGTCAAAACAGTGACTACAACATGCTGAAATTGAAGCGCAAAAGGTAATAAAAACATGCTCATATGTTAGGCCACAAACAAGGCTCAAAGCACAACTCTCAAAAGCAATGAAAGAGTGAAATATGTGAGAGTGTGACAGAGCTATAAACACTGAAATCACATGTTAAATGATGCTGCAACATGCAAACAACACATGCACAATATGTTAGAGGCCTTGAAACACAAAGCTAGTGAAGTCATTTACACTACAACCATGCATAACAAGACTCATATGACCAAGAGGGCTCAAAACAGAGCTAAAGCATGCTAAATCAGTGGCAAAAACATGCTGAGATCAAGTCACAAATAGGTAGAAAAACATGCTCACATGCTAGGCCATCTACACATGCAACAAGACATAAGGAGGGGAGGCCACCCCCTCCTATTTTGGACCTCAAAACCAAGTTTTTACCACTGAAATTCCTCTGAAATTCAATGGTTAAACGGCCAAGAAAAGATTGTTTTAAAAACTTGAAAAGATGCGCAAAAGGCTTCACAAGCCAAAGAGCAAAAGAGGAGGCAACCCCCCCAACTCAACAAGGCTCAAACCACTATTTTAGAACCTTAAAAACAGAGTTTTTTATGGTTAAAAACCAGGTCAAAGTAGTGTAAAGAGGTGGCCAAGCAACCAACCTATACAAAGCTTTAAAAGATGTAAGCTTTACCTTTGAAGCACAGCAACAAAATAGCCACAACTCTGAGCCAAAACCAAGATTAAGACATCAAAACAAGCTTTAAGGCACCTCAGCTCCAAGGTCAAGGTGTTTGGCTAAGGATCTTAGTGCAAATGTGTAGAGAAAACTCACTTTCAAGCACAATATAGGAAGAGAGAGAGGATTCTAGAGAGAGAAAGAGAGAGAGAAATTTTGCTCACAAAATTTTGTCAACCCCTTTGCATGCAAGAGGAAGGCCTCTATATATAGAAGATACAAAATCCTCTTGCAAAGATCCAACCATCCACGTGCAAGCACATGCACCAATCTGTGCAAACAGCTGTCAAAAAATATCACAAAATATCTACTGAAAAACCGGTGGCTGATGGCCTGCAGGGCACATCAATGGCCGGCAGGCCAAAGTCCATGGCTGGTAGTGCCCCACCATGGCCGGCAGTGCTCCAAAAGCAACATGCCCAAAGGACCAAAACATGGTTCAAAAATGAGATAAAACTAACGCAGTTTGGAAAGATCAAACCTAGGGCGCTCCGCCGCGAAGTTTGAGCGCTTGACAAGCAATCAAACCTGTCACTGGATGTACCTGCAAGAACATCCAAGTCTTGAGGACGGTCAAAAATGGGGTGTCTACAGTTGTCCCTCTTTGACAGAACTCGGAAGTCATGAAATGACGGGAGTGAATGTCAAAGCCTAGAGACGACTCATTTTTGACAAGGCCGAAGACTTAGACAAACATTCAATATAACAATATAGATGCACCGCAGGCAGGGGCAAGATGCAAATGATATGCACGATGCCGAACATAACTTATGATCATGCAATGAGAGTTGTAATGAAACATCTAGATGCAAATGTTATGCAAAGAAATGCTACAGTAAACTCGTACATAAGCAAGTTAACATGAACCAAACTACATTTCATGCAGAAAGGATGTAAGAAAATTATGCAATCTTAACTGCACCCCACGTAGAAAAGGCAAAGAAACACAACTGACGTCGAGCGCATCCGAGGCCGCAAACAAGATCCCAACGTGTGGCATACGCGAGGAGAGAAGTGGTGCGAACCTAAGGACACATTCTAAGGTTCCAAGCCACAGAGAACAATAATAACTGGTGAAACACATCCAACTAGTATGCAATCGAAACAACGAGCGGTATAAACATCGGGATCCGTCTAGATGCATTTAACCAAAGCATCCTAACACGCCACACGCGAGAAGAAAAATGGAGCAGTGCAAACACCGGAGGGTGGTATAATCATTGGAGCACGTCCCAATGTTTCTAACCAAAACAAGGTGGTATAAGCGTCGAACTACGTTCCAAACGCTAATAACCGGGGGGGAGTGGTATAGACATCGGGCACACAACCCAATGTTTCTAACCAAAAGCGTGGTATAAACGTTGGACACACGTCCCAAACGCTTCTAACCAGAAGGGTGGTATAAACATCGGGCACACAATCCAATGTTTCTAACTAACAGGGTGGTATAAGCATCGGACACACGTCCCAAACACTTCTAACCAAAGGGGTGGTATAAACATCGGGCACACAACCCAATATTTCTAAACAACAGGGTGGTATAAACATCGGACACACAATCCAAACGCTTCTAACCAAAGGGGTGGTATAAACATCGGGCACATAACCCAATGTTTCTAACCAACAGGGTTGTCGGTGTAAGCATTGGGCGTACCCGAATACTTCTAACCAATGAGAGAGCGGTGTAAACACCAGGTGTACCCGAGTGTTTCTAACCGAAGCAAGGAGGTATAAACACCGGGTGTACCCGAATGTTTCTAACCAAAGCAAGGTATGGTGTAAACACCGGGCGTACCCGAATGTTCCTAACCAACGAGAAAGCGGTGTAAACACCGAGCGTACCTGAGTGTTTCTAACCGAAGCAAGGTATAAGGGAGAGGAATGGTTTTACCCGGAATTCCTCTAAATGAACCGTACATACAATATCATCTGGTTGCATTAGCTTTGAATGAACCATGCATACAATATCGTGCCTGCAATAAGAAAGAAACTCAACAGGTACAATGCAATACAAATGCATATTCCATGTAAGATGACTAACTATAACACAAATGTTAGAGGCATGCTTCTGTGCACAACATGCAAGAAATAAAATAGAGACATATTCAATGCAACATAATCAATGACGCATATTCAATGCAACATAATCAATGACATATATTCAATGCAATATACATATTCTATGTAAACATGATGATGCATGTTCTTTACAACAATAAAAGCAATGTGCATTCTATGCAACGACAAAAGTGAGTGTGCTAAAGACGACTCAAAGGCAACCTCCAATTTACCTCTCGAAAGAGGTGCAACATGTTGAAAGGATACACCCTGTTCGTGTTGATGAACGATGACCATCGTGCATTGGAAATGCGATTCCGAGTTTCCGTGAAGACATTCTGAGCCAAACATTGAGCATACCTTGTACTTCTCAAAATCCAAGGACACAAATTAGATAAACAAAGGCAGAGGAAGCTTGTGGAAGCATGCCGGCCATCAGGGGAGGCTGCCGGCCATTGGTGGCCACTGCCGTCCATCAATGAACAAGTGCCGACCATCGATGTGCCACTACCTACCATCGATGGCAGATTTGGGCAAATTGGTCCTTTAACCCGTGGGTCTTTAAATATAAGTGAAGGCTCTTCATTTCCGCACAAACCCTTGCACGAAATTCTTCTCCCTTGCTCTCTAGGTGCTCTTTCTCTCTAGATCCATGCGTTTTCCAACACCCTAAAAACATTTTCTTTGCTAAAACTCTCTAGTTCTCTTCACTTTGAACCAATCAGAATTTGATTTCGACGCTTCTTTCGTCATTTCCACCGTTCTAGGCTCATTCCCCTCGAGTTTCTCCCAAAGTTAGTACACTTTTCCAGGTTTTGACTTTCTTTGACTTTTTCCCCTCTCCTAGGGTTGGCTTTTTCAAAGTTTCACCCTTTTCTTCATTTTTCCTCATTTTTGCTTCTCTTGCATCTATTTCATATGGCAGATGATGTCCCACATGGTGAGGCTATCCCCGCGTTTCCTCTGGTAGAGTTTGAGGCAGACTTCGAGGCCGAGCTGGAGCCATTACCGCCGAGCATACGCCCTTTCGATCCAACGAGGTACCACCTCGAGACTCATATAGTGCCTACTACAGGAGGCATCAAGGCCTTTACCGACTTTGCTGCAGATGCGCCAGATGACCTTTTACTGAGAGAGCCAGTATCTCATTTGTCGGCTATAGCTATAAAGGTACGAACACTGTTTTTTGTAGTATTACCTTTAACAGTTTACATTTCTTGCACTGTTTTGATTTGATTGCATAGACTGCCTTGATCTAACTGTACTATCATCACTGCTTTGCATTCAACTGTACTTTCATTGCTCGATCTGATTGCGTCTCATGCATTACCACAGGACGAGTCTCGCTCTTTCAGAGGCTACAGTATGACGATCGCTCGAGACTGGTACTGCGAGCTCCCAGTTAGAGTTCGCAACATCATTGATGAGACAGGCTTCGGTCTCTTCTGCTCTAGCCTAACGCAGGTCGTAGTGAGTCGCCCTCTCTTAGGGGCTTTAGTGGAGAGGTGGTGGGACACCACCAACTCTTTCCATTTCTCCACCATGAGAGAGATGACGATGACTCATTACGACTTCGCCATGATCACCGGCTTGGGCATAGGGGGTGATCCGATCCCTTTCGACCTTGATATGGGAGAGTGGGAGGCAACGTGGGCCGCACTGCTTGGGGCACACCCACCGACACTCCGAGCGGGCATGGTACGGTATAGCTGGTTCGAGGAGCAGTATAGGGGGTCTGAGCCCGAGACATTCAAGGAGATGGAGCAGTACGCGAGGGGCTTCCTTATGTTCCTTTTCAGTACCACCTTGTTTTCGAACAGGTGGAATATCGTGGGCCTATACTTGCTGAGCGCATTGGTAGTACTCCATCGAGTTCAGTTCTACGACTGGGGCGGAGCTGGCCTCACCACCTTGTATGGATACATGAGCTCAAGTTCTTGCATGAGTGTGAGCTTAATCGGCGACTACTGGCGAGCTTGGGAGGTACACAGCTTAGTTCCCCTCCCCCCCCCCCCCCTTTTCACTTTACATTTTATGCCATGCTTTCTGTTTTGCATTTGTTCAACACATATACGTTCTGCTTTGCATGCTCTGTGTTTGCTCATACACTGTATGCTTTCTGCTTTGCATGTTATGTATCTGCTTATACTCTATATGCTTTCTGCTTTGCATGTTCTGTATCTGCTTGTACTCTGTATTGATCACATTTTCCCTACAGTTGTGGGTATACGCATACTTCCCGGCTCTTGCTCCAAAGCCTATAGATGAAACCCCAGCGACAGTCCTATTTTCTTGGGTATACGATGGCCAGCTCCGCCGTAGGACCCGGGAAAACTTCATGTTTTTCCGCGAGTACTTTGACGTAGTTGTAGCACATGAGGTAACCCAAAATAAAGTTATTCTGCTTTCAATCAATCTTGATATCCCATTAATCAATTGACGGTGACTAATCATCTGTTCATTTTCTTATTCTCAAATCACGTGGCAGTCGTAGGATGCGATACCATCTGGGTTTCGAGCCCAATATGACACAGCTAGGGTCATCACTTGCCACCATGTCCTTCTCGAGGGCCCGATCTGCCGCACCTGGTTCTTGGGCGAGCGTTTCACACGCCAGACTTTAGGACTGCCTGTCTCATTCATACTGATGGCACCTCCAGTATCGATGAGAGAGACACACAGACTTTCTGCTGATAAGGTGATCTAGTTTATAGTAGGGCTAGAGGCGGATTACTTCCATGTGGAGGGCGACTATGCGACCTTCGTCAAGACATCTGATGCTGCCTCTACCCAGCGTCTACGGAGGTGAGGAAGTGAGAGCTCTAGCTGCGAGGGAGAAAGGCAGAGGGACCAGAGCGACTAGGTCCCGTGGTAAGAGAGATTCCGGGGAGAGACAGAGAGTGGGATGGCCAGAGCTGCCTACTACACTGACTTGCTAGGGACGTTCTGGAGAGACTTATCAGATTCCCATTGAGCCTGCACCAGCTGGTCACGAGCTCGTCGGAGATCGAAGCCCAACCCTAGTATGTTCCATACTTTACATTTTGCACATTCAGTTCATTTCAATTATGCTTTATAGACCACTGATCATCTCAACACATTTGTAGGCATCCATAGAGTACACCGAGCAGGTTCTCGAGCTAGCGGCTTCTCTGATGGGGATGGTACAGAAGAGCATGAACCTGCTCAGCCTCTACAGGATTTCGGTAATTTCCTCAAATTTGCACTTCATGCCATGAATTCTCTACTAATGCATTAGCATTTTAATTGTTCCACACTACACTGATCTGATTCATTGCATCAAAACACTGCATAGATACACTGCTCCCATACACTGCATGTATACACTGCATCGATATACTGCACCTGATACACTACAACTAATGTATTCTGACAAACTACCCTTTTTAGACCCCTTTCCAGACTCCAGCTCCATTAGATGCCCCGGCAGGAGCCACAGCAGGACCTTCAGTACCTCTTCTAGTAGCAGAGAGGAGAGGGAGACAGGCTCAGACACGCAGCTGAGGTAGAGCTAGGGGCATCCACAGCGAGAGTGGCCCTTCAGAGTCCATTATGGGCGATGATGATGACGAGACGGGCGAGGAGGAGGGTGAGGTAGCGAGTCCACAGTCCGAGTCATCTAAGGGTGAAGACAACGACCCCGGCTCGGATTCTGCTAGCGGTGAGGCTGAGGAGAGTTCCAGTTCAGGCTCTAATCCAGCTTCAGACAGCGGTGCTGATGCTGATAGTGCTCCAGAGTTCGCTCCGCCGAGGAAGAGGACGAAGAGGGCCTCTCGAGCTTAAGATAGTTGGCACTGATTTAGATGCTTTTTGCTTTGTTTTCTTTTTGCTAGTAGTGTTAGCACATTGTACAGCCTTAGGCAGTTTTATTTTCTTAAAACTTGTACTTTTTGCAAAAAGTGACCATGATTGGAATGAAAAACTCAGCTTTTGATTAAAAGGTGTTGCATTTTATATTCTGAGCATTGCATAACATCGCGCAGCATGAAAATGAGATTGATTCTTTGTTGAAAACTGCACGTTCAAATTGCATTGTCTTAATCAGGTAGTGAACCAACTAATAACTGAAAGAACAAAATAACTCGATAAACAACACAAGGCCTTGACAGGCTAATCAATGTAAATACAACTCGATAAGCAAATTGCAACAATTCGATAAACAAAACGAAGACGATTACAACTCGATAAACAAAACGAAGACTATTACGACTTAAACAAAACACACTCGAGTCCGAAAGGACCAAATCAAGACCTCAAAAGAGACGAATAACAGAATACAATTGTAGCAAACAACTGAATCTTCACAAATGAGGTCAGTGAGCCTGAAATAGAGGTTGCCGGCCATGGAAGATGGCCTGCCGGCCATTATTTCCCTTTGCCAGCCATCAATGTGCCCCTACCGGCCATCGATGAGCCACTGCCGGCCATCGATGAGCAAAACCTCTGAAACGTTGACACCTGGCCTCCACTCACTGCCTTATCTTCTACAAAAGTTCCAGCTTCGTGATTTCTTCATTTCAGCTCTGTTTTTACACCAAATGAAGCCATTCTTTGCCGAAAAACTCTCCAATTGGATTGCGAACTTAGATGGCTTGAAAAAGTTGAATTTTAGGGGTTTCGGGATAAATGAACTATTCCCGCCAAGCTGCACCCCACTGTGTTTTCCATTCCTCCATGCTGTGGCTAGATGTTGGAATCCGGTTACATATGTTTTCAGCTTTGGCGGGCAAGAGATATGCCCTACAATCGAAGAATTCCAAGCTTTGATGGAATCTCAGCGTGACGAGGAGATCCTGCCCCAATTCCGTTTTGGCCACATCCAAGCTTTAGGAAGGATGTGTGGGCTCACTTTGCATGATGCTCGGTCCTTAGTTCACAATGGGGAGTTGGATATTCCAAGCTTGATTCATTGATTTTCTGATGCCGGCGACCGCGACGATCGTCTTTGGCGAGGTTTTTGGCAGCATGCCTTCTGCTTGTGTATGTTGGCCCATTTCCTGCTTGCCCCTGGCTTCGGAGGGTCTAGCATTCGCTTGATTGAAGTTGCCCAAGGCTTGAAGGAGGGCAAGAGCTGCATTGGCTTAACACTAGCCGAGACTTTGATGGGCTTGGATGCTTTCCATCGCTGGGAGACGACTAGATTCGTAGGAAGTCCATTACTCTTGCAGGTAATGCTTCCCACCCTTTTCACATGTGTTTCTCACATCACTCGGCCCTCAGGCTCTGTTTTTCTCTCAAAACCCTTTCTCACTTTTCTGTTCACATACACTTCTCTATTCTTTAATCTCTCTTATTTTTCATCCCTCCCCAGGTTTGGCTCATGGAGAAGTTAAAAGTAGTGGATGCTTGACCATCATATTCAGCGCGCGGCTATTTCTTTCGTCCACGGCTAGTTGATTTCCCGAACGAGGGATGATGGTGCCAATGGATGTGCACCAGGTCTGCTGTTGACATTACCTGGCGTTGTCCCTGGTTTGATCTGCCTGAGATGAGCTACAGCATGTCTTGCCAACCTGGCATTCAGTTG
Source organism: Camellia granthamiana (assembly GCA_036172215.1). Classification (NCBI taxonomy): domain Eukaryota; kingdom Viridiplantae; phylum Streptophyta; class Magnoliopsida; order Ericales; family Theaceae; genus Camellia; species Camellia granthamiana. The sequence continues at coordinate 87,947,258 of CM069911.1, read as the reverse complement.
ATTGGCTTAACACATTGTGTTTTCTATTTTCCATTCTGGTTCAGGCGTCAGTTCGGCCACAACCAGACTTACCCGGAAGAGGGGATAGAGTACCCAGCTTCATTTCCAATCCGAGGCTCACAACTAGCTCGGTATTCCACTACATAGAGGACAAGAGAACTTCTGGCTCCCACTTCCAATTTCAGTTGTGCCCTTTCTAGCGAATGTATAGCTTGGCTTGAAGATGAGGCGCAAAGCGGGCCTACTTTGGCATCTAAAGCTTCCACAAGCTCTGGAAAGGGGCACAGGAACACCTGACTCAACTATGCCCCAGGTTTATTGCTTTAATCTATACTTTCAAGTTTCCTTTTGAATGTAATAAAAAGCAAATTCAATTTGTATCAAGAGTCAGAGAACTCTGTATTGAAATCAATGAAATTGAAGGTTGTGGGTACTGAAAATTGTCCTTTTGGTCCAAAAATGGTCTAAGTTGTAAAAAGATTAATTTGAACAAAATCAACTTTTATTAAAACTTTTCAAAACCATTTTCGATATAGATCACAACTGGACACATCTGGAGTCCATTCTTGAGACGTACAACCCCAAATCCAACAACTGGAAAGTTGCCCCTTATCTGAATAGCATTACATTGTAACCAGCTCTAATAGCAAAGATCACAACCGAACTCTTGGATGCAGAAAAGAGAAAGATGACCAAAACAATCACATGGACAGTTGATTTGGAAGTGTTTATGGCTAGACTTCATAATGAAGTTGCCTACGTATCCCGAAGATGGGAATCAAGCATTACGTAGTTTGGTGCGGGTTCACTCGGGTATTAACACTCTCCTTTTATGCTCTAACTTTTGCCAATGCCGCCCTTTCTGGGTTTTCAACCTTGCGAGCTCAGTTTTTCTTATTTCAAATTTTTTGTGCTCTAGCTTTTGCCTAGGTCGCCCTTGCGGGTTTTCAGCCTAGCGAGCCACTCAAGGGTAATATTTCTTCAACTTGTCCATGTTGATTGGTTGGGAGAATTCGAGGCCATCTATGTCCATAAGAATTACAGCTCCACCTGACCAAATAGATTTGATGATGTAAGGACCGGTCTAATTAGGTCTGAACTTGACCCTAGGGTCGTGGATGGTAGCTCAGTTGTCTTTGAGCACCAAATCCCCTTCTTTCAGATTCATGGACTTAACTTTCTTGTTAAAAGCCCTGGCGATCCTGCGTTGATAACCTTGGATGTGGTACAGTGCTTTCAGCCTCCTCTCGTCGAATAGCATAAGTTCCTCAAACCTACTCTGCTGCCAATCTGCTTCCGCTATTTGCCACTCAGCCATCACCCGCAGCAATGGAACCTCAACTTCAATCGGCAGAGCAGCCTCCATCCCATAAACCAGAGAATACGGAGTTGCCCCAGTAGAAGTCCAAATTGATGTTCTGTAGCCCCAAAGAGAAAATGCCATCTTATCTCGCTAGTCCCTATAGGTTTCCACCATCTTCTATAGAATGTGCTTGATGTTCTTGTTGGCGGCCTCAATAGCTCCGTTGGTTTGTGGTCGATATGTAAATGACTTATGAAAAGCCACATTGTATTTCTCCAACAAGTCGATCACTTCTTTCTTGAAGTGGGAACCATTGTCCGAGATGATCTCATTCGGGACCCCATAACGGCAGATCATATTATTCCTGATGAACTTAGCTACATGTGAGACTTTCAGCACTGCGTAGGATTGGGTCTCGACCCACTTTGTAAAGTAGTCAATCGCCACCAGGATGTACTTATGCCCGTTTGACCCTTTCGGAGTAACTGCCCCAATAACATCAATTCCCCAGACTGAAAATGGCCACGGTGAAGTCATGTTGGACAGTTTCGACGGCGGGATGTTCATGCGATTTGCATGGATTTGACATTTGTGGCATCGCCAAAAAAAATGATACAATCCTTCTCCATGGTTGACCAGTAGTAACCCTGTCTGAGAATCTTCCAAGCTAGCATCACTCTGCTCATGTGCAATCCGCACTCTCCTCCATGGATGGCTTCCATTAAGCGCTTCGACTCTTCAGCATTAACACACAGTTTATGCATTCCTAGATGGCCCCATTTGTACAATTTCCCCCCCTCCCGGCAAATGATAAACTGAGCAGCCATTCGCCATATTACCCTTTTATCTTTGGCGTTTGCCCCTAGTGGATAAGCCTCCTTTTCCAAGAAGTTCCAGACGTCAAAGTACTAGGGGTTCTAATCTTGTACTTTATTTATTGCGGCAATCAGCTCGTAGGTCGGCACATACCTCTGTTCAATAATGATTGGACGCATTCGGACTCCCAAAGGGATATTTATCATGGAAGATAGAGTTGATAAAGCGTCAGCAAACCTGTTGCTCTCTCTTAACATATGCGTGAAGGTTAGCTTCTCAAACTTGGGAATTCGAACGTCCAGGGTTTGGTGATAGATTTTCATCCTTTCTTCTTTAACCTTCCAGTCTCCTTTCGCTTGAGACATAACCAGGTTCGAGTCTCCAATGACGTCCAACCATTTTGCCTCTAGTTCCAGGGTGGCTTCCAAGCCAGCGATACATGCCTCGTATTTTACTTCGTTGTTTGATACCTTGAACCGGAGTTTAAAAGCTAAAGGTATGTGGGAATTGTCGGGCACTATCAACAACACCCCTATCCCATACCCGTACTAGTTAGACGCTCCGTCAAAGTACATAGTCCAAATCTCTTCTTCAACCTGCAGAATGGCCTCATCTGGGAACAGATTCTCTACTACTTCGTCTCCCTCCACTAGGTGATAAGCTAAGAACTCCGCTACCATTCTCTCTTTCACAGACTTGCTAGTCATGTACTTCAAATCAAATTCGGAGAGAATAAGCAACCAACGGGCTAGCCTACCCGTAAGTGCTAGTTTCTCGAAGAGATATTTGATGGGATCCAATCTCGAAATCAGAATTACGGAGTGAGCTAACAGGTTGTGCCTCAACTTCCTGGTAGCCCATAAGGTCTAAACTGTAACTAAACAAGCCTTTTCTAGTGGAGTATAACGGGTCTCATATTCCAGCATCTCCTTGCTCAAATAATAGATACCCTTCTCCACTTTATCCTCAGATTCCTGTGCAAGCATGCAGCCCATAGTCGTGTCGGTTACTGACAGATACAAAATCAACAGCTTCCCCAGCTCTGGCGGTGACAACACGAGTGGGTTCTGTAGATACTGCTTGATCTGCTCGAAAGCAACTTGGCATCGGTCGTCCCATTGGAATTTCTTTCCTTTCTTCAGGAGACCAAATAGTGGTTCACAAGTCAAGGTTAATTTTGCAATAAGCCGTCTTATGAATTGCACTTTACCCAGAAAGCCTCGCACCTCCTTTTCAGTCCTTGGTGGTGGCATTTCTAAGATGGCCTTAATCTTGGAAGGATCGACCTCAATGCCCCTTTATGTAATCAAGAACCCCAGCATTTTCCCTGCTGTGACACCAAAAGTACATTTTTGAGGATTCAATCGCAACCGATACTCTCTGATCCGTTGGAAAAACATCTTCAAGGCGGTGTAGTGGCTCTCTCTTTCCTTGGACTTGGCAATCATGTCGTCCACGTACAGCTCTACCTCTTTGTGGATCATATCGTGCAGGATCGTAGTTGTAGCCCGTTGATAAGTAGCCCCAGCATTCTTCAAACTGAACGGTATCACCCTATAGCAGTAGGCTCCCCACGGCGTGGTGAAGGCAGTCTTCTCCCTATCCTCGGGTGCCATCAAGATCTGGTTGTACCCAGAAAACTCATCCATAAAGGAGAGCAACACATGCCCCGTAGTAAAGTCCACTAATTCGTCGATATATGGTAGAGGAAAGTCGTCCTTCGGACTGGCTTTGTTCAGATCTCTGAAATCCACACACACCCAAATTCTGCCATCTTTCTTGGGCACCAGAACAATGTTGGCCAACCAAGTAGGATACTCTGATACCAACAGAAACCCTGCATCTATCTGTTTGGTGACCTCTTCCTTGATTTTCAGAGCCCAATCCAGGCGTATTCTCCGAAGCTTCTACTTGGCGGGTCAGGCCTCAGGGTCAAGAGGGATCCGGTGCTGTACAATCTCAGGATCGATTCCAGGCATGCCTTCGTAGGACCACGGGAAAACATCTTTGAAATCTTTTAATAAAGCGACTAAGCGCTCGCGTTCCTCCGAAGACAATATGGACCTAATCTAGACCAGACGCGGATCCTTCTCAGTACCAACATTAATTGAAGTGATTTCATCAACCAGAGGTTTTACAAACCTCTCCTGCTCTCAATCAATCAAATGTTTCAAAACCGGAGGAATTTCTTTCTTGTCATGTTCATCAAAGTTTTGAAAGTCCTAATTAATGCAATATACTAAAGACACAAAAAAATACTCAAAAGCCGCAGCGGTACCATTCTCATTAACAATTTCCAGTTCGTCTGATTCTTCAGTTACAACCGACTCAAAAGAAAATGAAAAAGACGACCCGGACAAAACAACGGCATCCGGGTTATGAACCCCAGGAATACCGGACTCTGACTCAAAAGAACTAGAATCTGATTCCGACTCCACAGACTCTGTGGAATTAGATTCCGGTTCACTACCTGACCCAGAACTGCTAGACAAAAAGCCTTTCTCGTACTGCCAAACGAGGGAGGGTGCGATAGATGCATCCAGAATGCCAGAAGAAGGGCCCGCAGCCGATTGATCCCCAATCATGGAAACAGACTGGTATTGCCTGGGCTATTGGTACGAAATTTGCCGGCTTCAACCCGATAGCATAGGCCGTACGTGACGGACACACATTTATTGCAAATCTCGTATCAACTAAGACAATTGGTATCCACTTCTCTTTACACTCCGCGGAGATGTATAACGGCTTGTTGTGTTCGGAGCCCTCAGGTGGTAATTCTTTATCTATGAATGTCAAAGTCGGTGAAGCACTACCCGGGAACACCAGTTCCACTAACTACTCAGGTGTTGTATCAATAGAAAGCTTAGCCTAGTCCATTGCTGATAGGACGGCTTGTCTATGCACCCGCGAGGCCATAAGCAATCCCCAGATAGAGATGTCTGCTTGAATCTTTTTTAGTTGCTTCAGTACAGCTTCCTCCTCTAGCAGTTTGTCTTTCTGCTTCTCAGCTTCCTTGCCTTTCCCTGATGCCTCCGGTTGGTCCAGGTATGAGGGCTTAAAGTACCTCCCACTCCGAGTCATGTGGTCGACTTCTTCGGTGTACCATGTATCATCCAAGAGATTCTGTCCCTAGTCCTCATCAGTATGGGCCAGACGCAAATCATCGTCTTTCCACCACATTCCCTCGGCAATCGACAAACAACTGTCTGGTTCCATTGTAGTTGTTTCCGTGTTCACAACACATTCTGTCCCCACGAGGGCCTTGGCTTTTTTATCCCTCTGATCAATCTCGATCCTTTCTTGTTCGAAACGCTTCAGCGCGGCCTCTTGTTCTGTATCAACTGTACAAATGTTGCTCAATTCCAGAGCAAAATTCTTTTTACCGGTGCTCTCCGGCAACTCCCCTTTGTCATCGACCGTTCCGGCCATTGCAGACGTTCTTGTTTCTGACGGTCCCTATTTTGGTTGAGACCCTTCATCAATGTCTGGCTCATCACTAAGCCACCCTGTATTGTCTGTTGATCCATTCAGGTCAAACTAGTTGATGCTCACATCCCCCGGATCCTGCTCATCAAAGAACTGCAAATTAGCAATGTCCTCCTCAAGCTCTGCTAAATCATCCAGCCCCTGACTTGGCCCGTCCTCTCGGACCATATTCACCTCAATTCCCTTTGGCAATTCTATCCTCGGCTTGGCCTGATCAACTGGCGCAATAAAGTGGCAAGGGTTGTATGCATCCTCAGTTAAGCCCACAGAGCCCTCAGGCGTACCCTCTTCTATCACAGCCACCACCATGGGTTGAGGTTGGGATATTGACGTGCTCATTATGCACAAGTCTGTGCTTTCTAAGATGAACAATGTCGGCTTATGTACGTGGAAGAGAGTGATGTATATGCTGGGGTCATATGGGACGGCCATTGTTTGGATCAGGTTTACTTGCCTGGGTGGAGGAGGGGGTTGGTTATGTGGTGGGAGAGGATTTGTAGTGACATTTGGATTCTCAGGAGGCGCTATCACTTTATTGTCAATGAGATCTTGAATCTCATGACGAAGTCTAAAGCAGAGGTTAGTATCATGCCTATGTTGTTGATGGAAGGCACAATACTTGGCTGGGTTGTGTGCAGGAGGGAGGGGATTTGGCAACGGGCGTGGTTCCAGGGGCTTCAGATGCCCTTTTCTAATCAGGACCCTCAAGGCCGCAGATAGAGACATGTAAAGTACGGTGAAAACCCTCTGGCCTCAGGGTGGGTACTTTGCAGGTTGTGAGGTGGCTCCAGATGTGCCGGTAAAAGGTGTGGCTGTTTTTAGTGTAGTGGTGACCATACCAACGTCAGAGGCCCTCGCAGCTGCATTGCTACTCGTAACTGCATTTGAACTGCAGGTAAAGGCCCTCTTGGGCTACTCTTTTTCCTGGTCAATCAGACCCTGTTTCATAGCGTCTTCTATCTATACCCCAACCTCATGAAGATCAGCAAAGGTAGGGAGGGGTAAGACAATCATCTTCTGCAGCAGCTTCGGTTGCAGATTCCGCACAACCATTCTTATTTGGTCTTTCTCAGCTGGCCTGGTGGTCATCATGAAGGCCTTGGCCCTCCACCAGGTGACAAAGTCAAAAAAGCCCTCTTTCGGCTCTTGCCTGGTTGCCTCGAGATCATGAGTCGTGACCTCGATTTGAGTATTGTAAAAATATTGGGCAACAAAGGCCTTGGCCATCTCTTCCTAACTCCTCTTCACTGAATCCTCCAGTTTAGCATACCAGATGCCCGCAATACCCAACAGGGTCCAACCAAAAAGGGATAGCTTTTGCAATCTAGTCAGGCCCATCGGGTGCAAAATATCTAAAAACAGCCTCAAATAGACCATAGGATCGTCCGAGCCGTCGAAGTGGTCTATGTGAGGTATTTTAAATCTATCCGGCAATGTCACCGCTGAATCTGTGTTGCCGTCCTCTATGTCTGAGATTGAGTTAACTCCCTGAGCTCGCTTGAACAACTTCTCAAGCTTGCTCACTTTCAGAGCGGTTGGATCGACCTCAAACTTGAACGGTGTATCCGTTGGGTAGGCCGGTGCTTTGGAAGTCTGAGGTGGGACTGGCCCTGCTGGAATGTCCGTATTCTCCTGGACATTAGCTGCATCCTCGGGTATTGGAACCCTAGGTGGGGGTGGGTGCGAAGCAGATGCTGCTGCTTATTATGGTTGTTGTTGTTGTTGAAGTTAGGAAATCAGCTCAGCCTGCTGGGCTACAACCTCTGTTTGATGAGCGGTAACTTCCGCTTGACGAGTAGCATCCCCCTGCATGGCCTCCATAGTTTGTTGGAGTTGACGCATCATTTCCTCCATACTGACTGAGGGGTGCTGATCTGAGAGAACCAGTCTATATTCCCTCTCTGAGGTAAAAGCAGAAAACTGGACTTCGCTGAGCACAGATAACTGACGAACTGGTGAATTATGCCGAACTCTCCTCCGTCTCGTAATCGGAGGTAGCGAAGCAAACACTAGTTGTCCTCTCACAAGATCCCCAAATCGATAAAGCCTCCTTACTCTGGTCCAGAGCGCTTGGGGGGTAACTGCTTCGTCGGAAGCAATGGTGAAACACTACCTTGCAAAAAGAAAAATAAAGCAAAAAGGAAACAACAATCAGTAAACGCACAGCACCTCAACTTAGATAAAGACAACACATAGTTGAAATCATAAGCTGGACAATCTGTACTCAATTACTGATTTTTGCCCCCAAATTTTCTGCCTCAAAACTGATACCCTCAAACATTGATGTCCTCAGACTGATACCCAAACTTGCCACTGATACATACATTCCTGTAGAGACACACCCTAACAACACATATCAAGCAAGTAAGAGCCAAGACACCCCTATGGTGGGGTAGGGTTTCCCTGTCCTAGTTTCGTTAGGAACTAGGGATTCACTATGCATGCATACGGTTTCATACAATCCTGCATTCGGGTGAGCAACCTGTCCTAGTTTGGAACAGTCTCTATGGCTTCCGATATGCAACTAGGTCAATTGGTCAAAAGGGTGCCTCAACAAGACCACCTAATATACCTCTCGCCCCTAACATCGAGAAGTGAAAGGAGAATCAAATGGTACAACGGTGATCTAGATCCAAGGTTTGTGTTTCCATCGTGGCAGAGCCCGTAACCAGTCAGCTTTATGGCACGCTTTTTCAAGCAAGCCTTCGGCAAACCGTTCAGGAATAGCATATGGCAAACACTGTGACTTAGGCACACCTATGCAAATGCAATGCAAAGAAACACATAAACGTAGATAAAACAACATATCATGAGTTTCAAGTGAAGTTCTCTAAATCCCCAGCAGAGTCGCCAGAAACTGTAGACCCGACTTTCTTCGCACGCTCCCCTTTCGGAGAGGCGCGAATTGGGCTCCTATAGTTCGGACTCCTGTCACGATTCTGAATCTAATCTCACAAAGTGCAATATGAAACTGATAAACACCAAAGAGTCCAATCTAGCAAATCATTTTGAAAAATTGATTTTGAATCAAATAATCCCTAAAACTGGACTGCTTTGCCAGATTACAGAGTCGCCACCTAAATATTTTATTTTTGGAAAATTTAGGAAACCCTGACTCATGCCAAAGGCCACGTGTCTGTCATTGCCAAAGTTGTTTCGGCTCGGGAACTTGGGTACGAGAGGGGAAGGTCCTGAAATGAGCACCCCCGCTCGCCCGATCAAAAATCGGCTTCTACTAAGCATGATATGTTGTTTTAAAAACCTCATGTGTTCTTATTCCGGTTATTAGCTAACTTTACTATGTGGCGCACACATACAAGTATAGACTAAGTCGCGAGAATTGGAATGAAATCGACTCATGTTTGCTTTCGAAAATGGTTTGAAAGTGCCACTCACAAGTGGGCTAAAGCACGGATTTGCCACCAAACATGATGGGCTTAAAACATGATTTGCCACTTCGCAAAGTGGGCTTAAAACTCTCAATCATCGAATTGTTCCAATTCAGGCAACAAAGCCTTCACCCACAGGCATTTATGCAGTTAATCACTTAAGCAAGTAGCCTCATGGCAAGCATGCTATCATGGCAACACTCACACTCATGCAAGTATGCTAAAGCGTAAAGACTCACCGAGTACTTCGAGCCAAAACAAAAGCTAGTTAGAAATATGCATGATTCTAACTATGTAGAATACCTAATGCAATACATGCAATAATGCAACTAAATAGGCTCAGCTGTCTAAGATGGCATATGAATGCAACAATTTTGATAACATGCTTTGAAACACGTATTCAAATAGGTATTGAAATACAATGCAGTTTGAATGATGCGTCGAGCCCGGTGCATGCAAGACAAATGAATGATGCAAACATGCAAAGCATAAGGTATGCTAAACAAAACGTACCCTAATCTAACCATTGAAAGCGGTTAAGTAAAAAGGAGAAAGAAGTGAGGTTGGAAGACATGCACACTTATTACAACAATACGCCCTCACGAAGGAGGGTCCGAATAAATAAGCTACGTTACACTAAGCGAAGCTAATCTAACTAATTTAATTAAACTAATTAGACTAATCATTACACAACCAATTGAATAACTAGTAAACTACTTACTAATTATTACAACACAATCATAAAGAAATAGCTAAGCTAAAGCTACTTAATTATTACACAATCAATGCAAATTAACAACGCAATTAACATATTAAACCATGCTGCTACTACTCTGCTCCGGGATGTAGAAGATGCATACACTCGGTTTTCGCCTCGAAAAGCCCACCGGTTTGCTCTTGAGAGGCTTTATTTGTAGGGTTGCTCCAAGAACTTTCTGCTCCACCTTACCAATTCACTGTTGTGGAATACACCAGTGGCCTGCCGGCCATGAGAGCTTGCTGCCAACCATTTGTCGGCCAAAGAGAGGCACTGCCGGCCATCAATGTACCAGTGCTGACCACTGGTGTGCTAAATTGCCACACTGCAACAGAGCATAGACAGAGGAAAAGGGAGGGTTGTCCAAGGGTATGTTTGTACCATGCCCCTCCTTATCATCTCAAAACATCAAAGGAGTGGCATTCTTGGATCCAAAACCACCAATCAAGCATTTTCAATGCATGATGGCCAAAGATCCAAGTTGTACACTTTCAATAAATGCACAAAACAAGACTCTAGACCACCACCCTATCATGCATGATCAAGGGTGATGGAGACAAAGGAGATTGGCTCATTTCATCACTTTAAGTATGAAATGGACCGATCTACCTTGTGTTCAATATAACGTCCGATTGAACACAATGCAATGCAAAGACAACATGCTTATCTTAGTCACGTTTTACTTGTCCAATTTTATTTACACATTTTAACATTACCAAGCCATTCTTTAATCGGTTAAGTCCAATGTGAAAGTCCTCTAATGAGAGAGGGGTCAACCAAAGGATGGTTTAAGACATGAGAGAGATCATGCCTTTGGTTAGTAGAAACCCTCACAGGAGAGTTAAAACCATTGAGCACAAGCTCTATCGCAAGCTTAAACACAACCTTAAGGCCAACCAACCCTCAAAGCAAATTAAAAAGTGAAGAAATGAGGGAGGTTGCAGAATTTCAGTGCTAAAATGGCATGAAAAATACTACTACAACATGCAAGTAACACATGCACAACATGTTCAAAAGCCAAAAACAACAAAGTAGTAACGAGCACTACACTAGAGGCATGCAATATCAAGCACAAATGACCAAACCAGCTCTGGACAAAACTTAAACATGTCAAAACAGTGACTACAACATGCTGAAATTGAAGCACAAAAGGCAAGAAAAACATGCTCATATATTAGGCCACAAACAAGGCTCAAAGCACAACTCTCAAAAGCAATGAAAGAGTGAAATATGTGAGAGTGTGACAGAGCTATAAACACTGAAATCACATGTTAAATGATGCTACAACATGCAAATAACACATGCACAATATGTTACAGGCCTTGAAACACAAAGCTAGTGAAGCCATTTACACTACAACCATGCATAACAAGACTCATATGACCAACAGCGCTCGAAACAGAGCTAAAGCATGCTAAATCAGTGGCAAAAATGCTGAGATTAAGTCACAAATAGGTAGAAAAACATGCTCACGTGCTAGGCCATCTACACATGCAAACAAGACATAAGGAGGGAAGGCCACCCCCTCCTATTTTGGACCTCAAAACCAAGTTTTTACCATTGAAATTCCTCTGGAATTCAGTGGTTAAAAGGCTAAGAAAAGATTGTTTTAAAAGCTTTAAAAGAGGCACAAAAAGCTTTACAAGCCAAAGAGCAAAAGAGGAGACAACCCTCCTAACTCAACAAGGCTCAAACCACTATTTTAAAACCTCAAAAACAAAGTTTTTTATGGTTGAAAAACCAGGAGAAAGCAGTGTAAAGAGGTGGCCAAGCAACCAACCTAAACAAAGCTTTAAAAGAGGTAAGCTTTACCTTTGAAGCATAACAACAAAACAGCCACAACTTTGAGCCAAAACCAAGCTTAAGACCTCAAAACAAGCTTTAAGGAACCTCAGCTCCAAGGTCAAGGTGTTTGGCTAAGGGTCTTAGTGCAAATGTGTAGAGAAAACTCACTTTCAAGCACAATATAGGAAGAGAGAGAGGATTCTAGAGAGAGAGAGAGAGAAATTTTGCTCACAAAATTTTGTCAACCCCGTTGCATGCAAGAGGAAGGCCTCTATATATAGAAGATACAAAATTCTCTTGAAAAGATCCAACCATCCACGTGCAAGCACATACACCAATCTGTGCAAACAGTTGTCAAAAAATATCACAAAATATCTACTGAAAAACTAGTGGCCGGCCGGCCATCAGTGATGGCCGGCATGGCACATCAATGGCCGGCAGGCCAAAGTCCATGGTCGGCAGTGCCCCACCATGGCCGGCAGTGCTCCAAAAGCAACATGCCAAAAGGACCAAAACATGGTCCAAAAATGAGATAGAACTGATGCACGGTTTGGAAAGATCAAACCTGGGGCGCTCCGCCGCAAAGTTTGAGCGCTCGACGAGCAATCAAACCTGTCACTGGATGCACCTACAAGAACATCCAAGTCTTGAGGACGGTCAAAAATGAGGTGTCTACACTTCTCTTTTCTTAAGGGGGAGATCTAGGAGTTTTCATATCTCGGCCCGAGATATGAAGTTTCTTCTAACTGCTTTGTTTGGTTGTTCAAGAACTACAAAGGATGGAGGAAAAGATTAGAAAATTTCACAAGTGTATGGTGCCAGACTAAAGCATGAAAATATAGGGAGTCTAAATCTAAGAGATGTTGGGTGTCATCCTAAGCTCACTCTAGTTGCCCGAGACAATCAGGAAATCCTCACCAGCACCTTTATTGAAGCCTGGGAGGTCGGCAATGACTTTGTATTCGGTAGACCTTGGTTTCAAGTAGTATGTGATGTTATGTTTGGAGGAGAGCTTACATATGGTGTAGTAGTATCGGATGTCTTCTAGGGTCACCCTAGCGTTATGTCGGCTAGCTAACTCGGTTATACCATTTACTATTCTAAAGGTGTTTATGGCCAGTTGCATGGGAGTAAGTTTGTAAAGGAAAGGAGCTCACGGAATAAGGGGTTGAGGGGGAATCTGACCCCATTCTCGAGGATGGATACTACGAGAAAAGGCATGAAGTCCTTCCCCGGGGTGCGTGTATCATTTTTGTAGACCAATCTAATATAGACATAGGCTGGGATGCCAAATTCTTGACAGAAATATT